>LR812532.1:19754302-19824302 GCA_903798195.1 Danio kyathit | reverse complement strand
TGAACTCGAGCGATTCGCGCGATTTGCACGTCAAGCGTGTCAAACTCTCAATTCCAATTCGCGTGTATCGCGCCGCAGGATGCCTATTCGTGCGTTTGCATTGACTTAACATGTAAATCACTCGCGCTTGACGCTTCTTCCGCGTCTGGTGTGAACGCAGCATGAAAGCATTTGAGAGTTTCCTTGGCTGTGTTTTGGATCATTGTCTTGCTTAAATGTCCACCCTGGTTTCATCTTCATCATCATGGAAATGTACAGTGCATCCTGAAAGTATTCATAGTGCTTCACTTTTTCCACATTTTTTTATGTTACAGCCTTATTCCAAAATAGATTAAATTAATTAATTTCCTTAAAATTCTACACACAATACCCCATAATGACAATGTGAAATTTTTTTTTGAAATTGTTGCAAATTTATTAAAATTAAAAAACCTGAAAAATCACATGTACATAAGTATTCACAGCCTTTTGCCGTGAAGCTCTAAATTGAGCTTAGGTACATTCTGTTTCCACTGATGACTCTTGAGATGTTTCAGCAGCTTAACTAGAGTTCACCTGTGGCAAATTCAGTTGATTGGACATGATTTGAAAAGGCATACACCTGTCTATATAAGGTCCCAGGGTTGACAGTGCATGTCAAAGCACAAACCAAGCATGAAGACAAAGTGTAGTCTCTGTAGACCTCAGAGACAGGATTGTCTCGAGGCACAAGGCTGGGGAAGGTTACAGAAAAGGTTCTGCTGCTCTGAAAGTTCCAATGAGCAAAGTGGCCTCCATCATCCGTAAGTGGAAGATGTTTGAGACCACCAGGACTCTTCCTAGAGCTGGCCGGCCATCTAAGCTGAGTGATCGGGGGAGAACGGCGTTAGTCAGGGAGGTGATCAATAACCCGATGGTCACTCATCTGAGCTCCAGTGTTCTTCTGTGGAGAGAGGAGAACCTCACAGAAGGACAACCATCTGTGCAGTAATCCACCAATCAGGCCTGTATGGTAGACAGAAGCCACTCCCCACCTGGAATTTGCCAAAAGGCATCTGAAGGACTCTCAGACCATAAGAAACAAAATTCTCTGGTCTGATGAGACTAAAATTGATCTCTCTGGAGTGAAAGCCAGGCGTTACATTTGGAGAAAACCAGGTACCGCTCATCACCAGGCTAATACCATCCCTTCAGTGAAGCATGGTGGTGGCAGCATCATGCTGTGGAGATGTTTATTAGCAGCAGGAACTGGAAGACTCGTCAGGAGAGAGGGAAAGATGAATGCAGCAATGTACAGAGGCACCATGAATGAAAACCTGCATTGGTTCATCTTCCAGCAGGACAATGGCCCAAAGCACACTGCCAAAATATCAATGGAGTGGCTTCACAATAACTCGGTAAATGTCCCTGAGTGGCCCAGCCAAAGCCCAGACCTAAATCCTATGAACATCTATGGAGAGATCTGAAAATGACTGTACACAGTAGCTTCCCATCCAACCTAATAGAGCTTGAGAGGTACTGCAAAGAGGAATGGGCAAAAATTCCCAAAGACAGGTGTGCCAAGCTTGTGGAATCATATTCCAAAAGACTTAAGGCTGTAATTGCTACCAAAGGTGCATCAACAAAGTATTGAGCAAAATTACCTGAGCTCAATTTAGAGCTTCACGGCAAAGACTGTGAATACTTATGTACATGTGATTTTTCAGGTTTTTTATATTAAATAAATTATTGATTGTGTGTAGAATTTTGAGGAAATAAATTAATTTAATCCATTTTGGAATAAGGCTGTAACATAAAAAAATGTGGAAAAAGAGAAGCGCTATGAATACATTCCGGATGCGCTGAATGTTGAACTGAAACAGCTAATAATAATTTAAAATGACGAAAGGCAGAGGGTTACTCTATAACTACTCACAGATTTCAGCTTCTGTCTGGCCTTTCACTCCCTTTCTTTATGTGTTCAATACTTTTTCCATATGGCATTTCATTTTATTCTACATAACCTAATTTGTAAACTAATCAGATTTGTTTTCTTTGCATATATGGATTTATTTTGCTGTTGCCAATATCTTAGCAAAATTTCAAGTCAACGGCAACTTTAGAAATAAGTTTTCTGAGAAAAACTATGACATGTTCAATACTTATTTTCCCTGCTGTATATTTATAAAATTCATAGGAAGGCTAATAATTTTGACATCAACTGTGTATACACTGTAAATATACACACATACATACATACAATAAACTGTCACAGAATAATGCAATAACTTTATAAATGTAATAATTAAATAAAATTGTCAGATAGACCCTTAGAATTCACAGATCCTGAACCCCAGACTGACGTATCACTGACTATAGACCATCTTTCTTGGTGATAAACAACAAGAAAAAATAAAAATAAAAACATGAGAACTGCTTTGCTTATAACACAGGCATCTGCTACTTCCTCTCTGTAGCCAAAGTTTTATAACTTTCCTGCCATAATCATTACAGGTATAAAAAGTTTGCTTTATCAGTTAACCAATAAATGCATTGTATTGGTCAGACCCATCAAACAGGTCATTCGGGAAATGATGTGCCAAGTGGATTTTTATGAGTGTATTTTCCAATGTAGTATACGCTGCGGGTCAATGCTAAGCTGAAGTTGCTTGACACTTCATCTATGGTGCTATGATTTTTTATAAACACTATTGACTTGGCCTTTATTGATTGGTGTGAATGTATCACACAAATCATTTTGCACCAAATCAATAAAGAAATCTTGTGGAAAATTTATATTAAAAGGCCTTTGTTTGCCTAAGTGAGTTCCAGACAGGCACACTGAATGCTTTGCTGATTAATTGAATTAGTTTAAATTTGGAAATGGCAAGCCCATTAAACAACGCATTCTTAAATCACGCACTGCCATGTGTGATTGAAATGAGATTTTCCACGCAATAAGAGAGCTGTTAAATAAATCACATATGCATTTTACACACTCATAGAAAAGGAACATAACTCTTCCGAGCAACGTTCTTCAATCTGTAGGTTCAACACTTACTGATGGGTGTTTGCTGGCTTGGGTCTGCCTACTGAACATTTAAGGCTTCATACGATTATATACACTAGTATAGTACTACAAAAGAAATCTGGTTAGACAGCATGGAAATTAAGCTTTTGTTTATTACTACAATAGTATATTAGGGTGAAAAATATAATATTTAAGCAGCTGCATGACCATTTGTACTGTCAGAAACTAGAATGCTGCAAAAGATTGATCTGACTAAACATCCACCAATCAGGTGATTTTGAAGTAGGACTATGGGTTTAAGCAACAAATGACAGATGAGAAGGCATGTTCAAAAATTAAAACAAAAAAAAAATGTAATTCAATTCAATTTAATGTAATATACTTAAATGTACTAGTACTTCCCAAACATAAAAATATATAAATATAATTAAACATATAATAAACACAACCAATTTTGATTTCAGTTTTAACTAAAGCTAAATAAAAAAATTACAATTTTGTTACTTTAAATCAGGCCCGGCGACAGGATGTCATAACTGAGGGGGTGTTTTAATCTCATAGGGGGGCACTAGACCTGGTGACTGATTTTAGTCCCTCTTGTTCCTTTCATTTAGGTTATTTATTCACTTATTTATTACTTTGCATTACTGTCTAAGTTACTGAGTTAAGGCAGTAATATACTTTTTATAGTAATAATAATATTTTGCTAATACTGATTATCAATGAAGGTAATGCAACAATACTGTTTATTAACGCAGACGCATCAGCGCCAAACCATATTTTATTCTCCTTATTTCTTTCAGTTTTATTTCAAATAATATAAATGTTTAAAGTTTTAGGTAAAGATGTCAAACTATGCCCACACATGCAAGCTAACCCACTATTCATATAACCGTAAATAAATATAGTGAAATCAGCAGTTTCGTAAAATTGTCCAGTTGGCATTCGTAAAAACGCCATCATAAACCATTAGGTTATAAGGCCTACCTGTAATTTTATTTATTTAGTTAGTTTATTTTAATAACTTGTTTTCAGGTTACATTTTCATTTTTAGGGCCATGAACAACAAGTCAAAACAAAATTGATATGCTTTAGCCGTTAAAATTGGCCTACAGTATATTTTCTGGTGTTTAATTTTGCAAGAGCAAATAGCAGTATTGCCTATATTGCATATTTTTAAAAGATTATCATTCAGGCTATCTGCAGCGCATATGAGAGGTTGATCCGCGGCAAATCCACTTAAGCACTATATACCTTTCATAAGACTGTAAACTTGACTTTGCAGGCCGATCATCTTTAAACTTAAAAGACATATTTAAGTGGCCTAACTTGAGACTGCTGCTGCATAATGGGATGTTTCTTTTCACAACTGTAAGTGCGCTTTACCAATGTCAAAATTAAAGCAAACATTCAAAAGGTTCTGCGTTTTGTCAATTTAATAGATTAATTTTAATAATATTAATAATGATGAATATAATAAATTATAATATTATTTATAGTGTAGACTACTGTGGGACTGTGCAGGGTCCAACTAAACATTTTTATTAGGCTACTCTAATATTAATCCAGAACTGAATAACTATGTAAAAATGACTGGCAGTTGAGTCTCTGCTAAAATTAATTTAACGGCAGATTTCTTTTGCGCTTTTTTCCTATTAGAGATCAAGAAAGTTGTATTTAAAGAATTGGTTAACTAAAACATGAAATGAATTAGGCTTTACGTCATCCACTAGTCCAGTTTTCTCCCGTGTGAGTTTAGAGTACGCCTCCGCCGCCGCGTGCGCATTTTAAAGGCTATATACAGGCACACCCTGACCTGACGCGGTGACCTGATCCCTGATAGCTTTAATTTCACAGTTTTCATAATTTAGTTGTTTTTTCATATTATAAAATATCTAAATGTGTGTTCTGAAGGTTGGAATGACGGGAGTGTTATTAATTAATGACAGAAGGAACTTTTATGAAAGTGGGGGGGCACAAATTCTTTCTGAGGGGGCCATGCCCCCTTTTGTGACCCCGTAGAACTAGGTCTGCTTTAAATAAAATGTTAAGTGAAAAAGTCAAGTGCTATTTTGGGCTTTCCGCCTGGATTTTCAAATTCAAAAGCTTCCCTAATCCACAGGCAGAGGTGTAAATGCAAAAGTTTGGTATCATTTTAAAGAACACCATTTGAATTTTCATAAAACACTGATTAAAATGTTGTGTGTGTTATAATAAACTCTTCCAAAAAAGAGGCGCTTTTTTTTTTGTAAACTCAAATTTGAAAGTGTACCTTTTAGGTTCTGTGTGGTCTAGGTTGCTGTAATTAATTAATTTTGTTGGTTCCTACACATGTCAGTAATCATAGGAAAGAAGAAAAATGTCTCTATCATAATCTATGCAAAAGTTATTCTATTCCAACTGATGAGTGAACGGAACCCCCTATGGGGTATTGGGCCAGTACGGAACAAAATGACAAAACGATGAAAATGAAATACAATTACTAAAACCTTAATTAATATTAATTTGTTAAAATTAATGTAAAATGTAATGTTTAAAAAGAAAAAAAATATTACATTTATTAATCTATTTTATTACATTTATATTTTAAACATTAAGTTCTATTTATTATTCATAATAATCATAGTAATGATAAAAATAATAATAATAATAATCATCTATTCAAGTCATCCTCAGGCTCCTTTAATATTTAAATCATAAAAGCAAGTGGTTAAAACTCTACCCAGCAGCCTTTTATTGAAATGTGTCGTTTTGATGTAAAAACTCTGATTTAGTCACGCTGGGTAGATGTCTCACTTTAGTGGCACTGAAGGACTGCTGAAGGAGGCCACTTTTATTTTTTATAACTATCAGTTGATCATTGCTGTTTAATTATGTCGGGTGGATTTCAGAGTAGATAACATGCTGTTATCTCCCTGTTGAGAAGGCTAGAAAGGATATCAAAAAGATAAGTCTCGTTCCAGCGCACATAGGCTGCTGTTAGAATATTGTAATGTTCTTTTTTGTCTTTCAGCATATTTAATCTCCTGCCAAACAGATGCAGATGAACAATCAAAGAAAGCAAGAGAAATGAGTCCAGATTGGCCTATCTGGCATATTTTTTTAGCGTATCTATTAACCACAGGTGCGTTTACCCTTTAAACAGATAAAGGCAATGATGAAATGAGGGCTGGGGGGAGAGGAGAGGCTCATGGCAATAATAATAGCCCAGAGGGATTAAAAGATCACATGAGTCAAGAGGTGTGTTAAACAGCATAAAATGCAGAAATGATTAGGCTGGATCTACCTCACGCAGCAGCCCCTCCGCGCGTAATTGAGGCCATGAGCTCCAGCTATACAATATGATTTTTAGCACAGGGTCATTCCTGTTCTGCAAGTGCCTTTTGAACTGGATGAATTGGAACAAACGTGCAGTTAAGCAAAAAGAGCCATAACACAAATGTAATCTATTCAAGATGAGGGACTCAGAAAAAAGGTATAATGTTCAATTGAATTTAGCTATTAGCTCAATAAGGGATTGAATAGCTGAAATGATTTCAGATTTTTTTTAGAATACTGATATTATTATAATAATATATGTAATTTATTCTCAAACAGAGAGGGTTGTTTTTATGAACAATACAAAACACTAGAGAATCCATTTTTCATGACACTCATTTAAATGCTGTTGTTTTTTTCTTCATAGAAGAAAATAAAAAATGTTTTCTTTAGTATTTGTAGTCAGCTAGAAAGGACAGACATGTTGAGGTGCAAAAACATGCATACAATTAAGATAATTATTATTTATGACAGGAATAATTAAGAAGGAATGTTTTGTTTGAAATATTTGATTTAGGAGACATCTGGGGTTGAATTAAAAAAATATTCTTAAGAAGAAATTATTATATTCTTAAGAAGACAATTGTAATTTAGAAAAATTATCTTAAATCATCTTAAAATATACTTAAAATTGTTTTGACTATCATGATTATTAAGACTTCACAAAAACAGTTCATCAGCGAGACTTCTGCAAAACTTGCAATACAGTCAGATTATCACGAAATTAATTTTCTTTTTAATATAAATTTCTCATTTTTATTTTATTTAATACTTAGACTTAATACTCAGACTAAGACTTCAAATGAGATGCAACAAAATATGCTGTAGTAGAAGTTGCCCAATACAAGTTCATGGTGTTACTAAAACACCACCATTATTATAAAACTGGTACAAATATTTCTGTAACTTACCTTCAAAATTTTGCCCTCAACTATCACAGCCCATCATAAATCTGTCGAAAATCAGCCCATTCTGTAAATAAACAGTTTGTTAGTGTGTCACATATGAGTGTGTAGACAACATGCACAATTAAAATAGTTCAACCGTATGAGAAAAATAAATAATCAAATAGTTTTAAAAAAAAATTAAATAAATCAGGACAGATTAAGTTTTTAAAACAGCAAAAAATATCAAATAAAAAAAATTAAATAACACTATAAACAACCAACACATTCACAGACATTTTTCCTTGAAACAGCAGAGTTCCAGAGAGTCAAAATACACACAAACTATTTGTTAGTGGCTCACACACAAAGTGTGCAGTGTGTGTAGACCAATGGGCTGAACAATACAATAAAATCAACACAGTAAAAATGATAAAATATGAACAAATAATCAATTCAAAATAAAAATAAAGCAATAAAAAAAGTCGGACAACATTTAAAGATAGATTAAGCGTTTGGAAATCAAGTTTAAAACAACCAAATGTTTCCAATTACAACAAACAAACAAACATGTTCACAAACATTTTCCCTCGAAACAGCAGAGTTCCAATCACGATAAAACGGCCAAATTCAATAACCAATAACCAATTCAAAATAAATAAGACAAGTCTTCGGAAAAGATTTAACAATGGATTTTTTTAAAAATGCCACTTTCAAGTTACACCATAAACAAACACGTTCACAAACATTTACCCTCCAAACAGCAGAGAGTTCCAGAGAGTAATACACATGAGCTATTGAAACAGGAAATCGGATGCTCCATTAGCAGCGGATTTATTCAATCAGCTGGCTCACCTCTTAATTAAAGGAACTAATTATGCTATCGAAAGACTTCTTGGCTGGTGGCTCCAAAAGTGGTTTGGCTGGCACTCCACCCCCCTCTTACCTCGCTGAAGGTGATGACCTTGTGATAACCCGTGTGTTCATCAGTCAAATTACTGTCCCCAGTAATGGTAATGCCAAAGCACTGGAACACTGGGGCCAACTAATCTGTATTCAAATTACATGCCACCAAACAGTAAGGTGGGCCCGCGCGGCCATAACTCAGGCGCCGTGCATTCTGGGGAGGGAGCAGCGACGACGGCCCCCTCCCTGCCAATCAGACATTATCATACATTTCCCAGGTGTGCGACAGGCCTTCTGGGGCGCGAATGATATTGAGAAAATTCATCATACGTCTCCCCTCGCAGTCGTAATGGTCAATTTAAATTAATTACTGGTGAGGGGCTGCTTGCAGCGGGTCAGGCCGCGGAGCTCTCCGGCTCTGAGGTAAAGCTGAGATGTTTGCTGGTCACTTGACTTTAGCGGTCGTGTTGTTTAATTGCCTGCATTTGGGGGTCCAGAATGATAACTTGAGCTTGTTTTTCATTATTTAGCAGGTTTTACAACTATGAAAGAAATTAAGAGACTGCTTGACCATTCACATTTTCTCTGGATTTATCATTCAGGCTACTTGTTTGAGCAAAAGGTATTGTGTAGTAAACCAATGGTGACATTTCTCCCAAATTAAAAATAGAAATGTCTCTATTTAGAGATTTTTTTCTTTCGTAAATTAGCAAGACGACATATTTTAGCCAGCACAATATCAGTGACAGATAAAAAAACGTTTTCTAAAATAGGCTATTACATTTGGTTTTGATTTTAAAAATATGCTTAACAAACAATGAATGTGTTATTACATGTCTTTGTGGCCACCTTGTAAAAGCCCATATAAAAGTATTTTCTGAGACTATAAAAAGGATTCTTTCATCATTTAAGATTATTTTACGTTATCTACATAATGCTAAAGAAAAGTTTTTTTTAAAGCTAAAGCATTCGACGTAGCATTTCTTATTTTAGCCTGCACACTGCAATGTTAATGAATTTTTTAAAAAAAATCAGTGTTATGAATGGGTCACATTAAGCTATTATATAGTAAAATATATTACAAATTTTATGCATATGTAAAAATGCAAATATAAAATGTACTTATTGTATTAATAATTATCAATTTTTATTTAATTCGTTCACAATGTAAACTTGCATCATGTTTGAATGTTGAAATTACTGCTCTTAGGTCTCGATTACTCTTGTAATTTCTTGAACATGAAATATAAACACTTCAAAACCATTGTGAGTGTTGGTTAAAAAAAACAATATGATAAAATGTATTTAAGGTTCAACCCGATCATCACTCGAAGCTCTTAAAAACGAGGTGTTCCATTTATGGTGTTTTGTCGCCACCTTTTGGTTATGTTATAGATAACTGCATTGCTCTGGGATAAAACCAAAACTAGTAGCCTTGAATCCTAAAATTTGTTGTTAAAACTACATAATACCGCTATAAGATTCTTTATTTAGGTTACTTTGATGGAGCAATGAAAAATAATAAAATACACAATTACACAAAAATATAAATTTGACAGTTTATTCAGGAAGGCATTAATGTTTATCTGATAAACAATTTTATACAAAAAAAAACGCAAGTGCTACACATGTGTACATTCAGTGTTGAACTTTAAATACTACAGTTTTCCCTTTAATTGTCTGGTAAGAAACTGAGCTGTTTACATGCCTGATGTCCTCACAGCACCTTATATAACAAAAAACAATAAGAACACAAAAAAAATATTTGTAGGTGAGCTGGTAAACAGACATAACTGTTTTTGGTCACGTGACTAAGGTTCAGATCGAGTGAAGCACTGCAGCACTGGGAGTTTCCAGCGTGAGCCATTGTGTATCCGCAGGTCCAGCCATTCCTGCTGCGCCGCGGCCAAGTATGACTCCTGTGGGGTGGAGGAGAGCAGCTCCGGGGTCAGCGAGCTCTCGGCTTGGGTCAGGGCCTGCTGGCAGGCTGCCTGTATGTCCATACTCTCCAGATTGTTCAGACTCCCTGCTGCTGCCTGATCCATGACTTGTGCACTGTTAGGACCTGAGAAAACACAAGCATTACCATGGAGCAGATCCTGTCTATTAACTCAAAATCCCCAAGAAATTAAAACTAACAATATGGATTTTGTTAGCTCACATTGCTAGTTTTGTGATGAACAATTCATCTGTGCATGTCATTATGAAAATAAAATAGTGCCCTTCTAATCTTTAATTGAAATCTAAAATGCACTTCCTGTTTGTTTTCAGTTAATTTATCTGATTATGTGATTTTTAAGGTAATGGGCGTGGCTAAAAACAAGCCACGCCCACAGTTTGCTAATTTAAAATTCTGTTTTGAACTGCGTCACAACACGAAAAGAATAACAATCGCAGCCTCCGGTTCATGGGGACTTTAAGATAAACTCTCTTCATCATATAGAGTAGTCCATTTTACAGCTCATATGTCATGTGACAAGTTGAATTCTCACTCATTCTCCTTCAGCGTACTTAACTGCAAATGTATTTAATTGATGTAATTCACCCTGTGGGGGAAACCGGAGCACTCTGAGGAAACCCACATGAACACGGGGAGAAAATGAAAACTCCTGGCATCCTGGCTTAGCCAGGATATTAACCAGATATCCCAGGTATTCTAGCTGTGAGGCACTGTAACCATGCCAACCACATAGCCACCATGCTGCCCTACAATTTGAAAACTACCAAAATCTAGGGACTTTGAAACTATTCACTGTATATTGGTTACCACTCTGTTATTACACACTAAGTCTTAAAAATTATCTTATATACATAAAATGTAATTATATGCATATTATTTAAATATATTTTTGTGAAAAATGCACACTATAACTCAAGTTTGTGGTAAAACCAGGTATTTGTTTTATTAACTTAATTAAAAATAAATTATAATTACTTTAATTGATCAAAGATGCACTAAATTTAAAACAGCCTTACAAAGATAACTTGTTGAAACATTTTTATTTAAAATAGTTACTATTATTATTATTATCAATAAACAATTAATTAGTAATAATTGTGCACCAATAATATTTTAAAATACTGATTAGCAAATTAGGGCATCACGGTGGCGCAGTGGCTAGCACGATCGCCTTACAGCAAGAAGGTCGCTGGTTCGAGTCCCGACTGGGTCAGTTGGCATTTCTGTGTGGAGTTTGTATGGTCTCTCGCGTGAGTTTCCTCCACAATCAAAATCCATGTGGTATAGGTGAATTTAATAAGCTAAATTGGCTGTAGTGAATGTGTGTGAATGCAAGTGTATGGGTGCTTCCCAGTGTTGGGTTGTGGCTGGAAGGGCATCTGCTGCGTAAAACATATGCTGGATAAGTTGGCGCTATGGCGACCCCTGATTAATAAAGAGACTTAGCCGAAAAGAAAATGAATGATTAGCATATTAGAATAACTTCTGTAGCACAATGTGACACAAAACAAAAACAGTAAAAAAAAATATATATAATAGATATCACCTTTAGATATCCCCTTTTTGTAACATACAATACAAGTGCATTATATTGTATGATGCAGACGAACTATGTACACGTTAAACAGCTATACTGTCCACCATACACCTTAACTTCTTCTGATTTTGACCAATGCAGTTACATGCTCCTTTTGTAAAGTTGCTTTAAAACAATAATTACTGTAGAAAGCACTATACAATTAAACTTGGATTGAACTGAATTAAAACTTAAGAGATGGCTGCTCAAAAGTCATCTTTGCCATCACAAAAATATATAAATATATATATATATGTTTGATTGTCAAAAGTTTATAACTCTGTTAAATCACAATATTTCTGCTTTTTACTGTATTTTTCTTCTTTAATATTGTTGTTAACTCACAGCAGTGTCTGAAGGGCTCCCAGCCGCGAGATGGCAGGTAGGGTTTTGCCATGGGTTGCTGAAGCAGGCACACAATTGCATTATCCACCTGATGAAAGACACGTAGTGAAAGCAGCTTCTGATGCAGCTCCTCTGAGAGACTGTATTCCTCTGAACGAATCAAGTCTCGAATCAAGTCGAAGTCTTGTTTCAGCTGAAGAGCTCCCTGAATACTGGAGGGAATGGAAAACTGATGTAAAGAAACAGTAAACAGAGGAACAAATTATCCTCCACTGAACTCTACTTCTCTAACCTGAACTTGATCTTCTGTTTGAGGATGTGCTCCATCCAGGCCTCCATGAAGGCAGTCATGGCCTCAGTGAGAGCAGGAATTCGAGCATTATCTGGCAGAGGCTGAACACCCTCCAGAACCTGACCGATCACACTCTGAACTGCACACGCTGCGTAATCGCTTGGACTGCTGGGCAACTCTGTCAACACAAGTTTAAGCATAATTAGAAGACTAAGCAGTGCATAAGCACCTTCATAACCCAGTGTACATTTTGATTCACTGCGTCTGTACCAGTTTTGTGACTGATCCTCCAGTGCCTAGCTGATGGCATGGTTTGCTCAAAGATTTCAGTTGACATTTTCTTGCAGTCCATGGTAAAGTTCCTCAGCACAAGATCTGAAAAAGCCTGCAGAGTAAACGGAGTAAAGGAGTTTTTTTTAACTAGGCATATTATAAATGTGCTCGTATCATTTATAATTTGATTGTTTCCAGGTTTTTAATAGTGTCTAAGGTTTTGTACCAAGATTTAATTGGTTGTTGTTGTTTTTATAAGACCAAATATGCATTTTATATCACCAAAAATGCCTTTGACCATAAAATGTGAAATATTTACACAAATTAAAATAACTTCTAAACGCATGAATAAATTTACATTTAAAATGTAATGAGATGACAAAACAAAAATCTCACCAGTCCATTTCTTCAGTCTCATTTGATCCTTCAGAAATCAATTTAATATGCTGATTAACAAACATTTCTTATTATTGGGGATGTCCAGATCTGATAGTATGATTGGAAATCAGGCCCAATTACACGGTTTCAGATTCGATCGGAATCGGATGTTATCTCCCGATCAGGACTATATATACATATACACACACATATATATACATATATGTGTGTGTGTTTGTGTGTATGTATATATATATATATATATATATATATATATATATATATATATATATATATATATATATATATATATATATTTATATATTCTTATTAATTTTTAACACATCTATAGTTATGCGGTGGACAGAGTTAGACCTCTTTCTTGACTTCACACATAAACAGCAGTGCGTGCAGCATGACATCACTTTGTTGCAGAGACGCTATTGGTTAAATGCTGACAAAATAGAACACAGAAGCTGTGGTCTCGAGGTATTATAAAGTTGATGACGACAACATTGCCATTGCAAACTGTGAGATATGTAAACTTGGCACTGTCTGCCGGGTATTTTAAGTTGAGGTACTTTTTGTTTTTATATTAGATTTTTTTTATACTTACGGTTGCACTAAAGTCCAAAAGTGAAGAATTTATGTCAATTATTACTTGATTGTTCAAGCTACCTCACAGAAGTGCTCTGTTTGTTAACAGAGTTGTTGAATGTTAAAATAAGGAGAATTAAATAAAAAATAAGAAACATCCTGGATCTGTTTCTTTGCTCTTCTTTATTCTTTTTTTACATATTATAGAAGTATCGAATCAGGTTTCGGTATCGGTAGATGCTCAAAATCAAATGACTCGGACTCAAGGGCAAAAAAAACCTGATTGCGACATCCCTAATTATTATTATCAAATTTGAAAACAGTTGTGCTGCTTAATATTTTTGTGAAAACAGTGATAATTATTTACAGGACTTGTTGATGAATAGAAAGTTCACAAGAACTGCATTTTGATCAAACCAATTAATCCTTGCAGAAGTAGTCTTACAAACTGCAAACCTTTTTAACTAGTTTAATTTAAATGTTCTGATTTCCTATCACACCAAGGGAGATTTAGCAAAAATTAAGTTTCTATCCTCACCTTCACATCTTTGCTAACCTGTAAGACTTTCTAAGGGCCGGGACACACCAAGCCAATAGCAAACAATTAGCACCAATCTAACACAACAATTAAACCCAACTGTGGATCACGTTGGATCGCATCTGGACCAAAAGCTGTGTATGGAACACACCAAACAGACGAAAGTCAACTGAAACAAGTATCTGCGCAAGAGGACGTGTCTTTCAGCTCTGCAGGGGCAGTAGTCTGTTTTCTCGTTCCACAAAGGGAAATGGAACTTTTGACGCACACAGACAAAGTGCAAACAAAGCAGCATTTACTACCATTATCACAGTAATTGTCACTCACCACGGAGAGATTTGCTCGTTCAAATATGTATGAGAATCTAATAATCCATATTGTTTGCAAATATTTAAGAAATATAGCGAAACTACAGCTGGTCTCTTTGTGATCAATCTTAGCCTGAATTGTTTTCTTGCTATGTCACTTCACTATGTTACACTCGTGCTCTGATTTGTTGCTGAATAACAAGAGTGCTCTCTTCAGCCGACAAACATTCTACATGCTAAATCGAGCCAATGAGCGATGACGTTAACCCGACCAGAGCCAATGTGGGGAACCAACTAGCCTGACCGACAAAGCTTAATGGCCGACCGTCGGCTTGGTGTGTCGTCAGATGGAGAATTTAAAATCTACATAAGAAACCAAACCATTTTGGTCACTAATAACCTTCATTTTATGAACAAATTACCTATATATCAAAATATCATCACTATCTTTTTGTTCTAAAGAGTAAAAAATATCACATGTTTGGAATGACATCAAGGTGCATAACTGATGCCAATTTACATTTTTGGAGTAAACATCCCATTAAAATGTTATGCAAGCAATGCATAATAATGCTAGAATTTCTCACTTGTAGCTCTGTGAGTGCCTGAGAGAGTGAATCTGTCTGCTGAACTATCAGAGGGTGAACGTAGGAGTCTCTGATGACTGCTCGAGTCAAGTGAACCAGGCTTTTAACTGAGTCCTTGAGATCCTTAAAATAAGATAAACAAAAGGTTAGACCAAACTATGAACAAAAAATTATAGAGGTGATTTTAAGCACAATATATGTTCAGTTTACCTTTAGATCTCCTTGTGTGACCAGCAGAAACTTCGTAAGCGACCAGGAGGCCAGAAACTGGTAAGCTTTACTCATAACCCAGATAGTAGAGGAGTGGACAGTGGCAATAGACCTACTCAGCAATGCCAGATGATTTCTCTTAAGGCTCTTGGATTCACTGTCACCTAGTCAAACACATAACAAGTATATTTTAGTGCCAACAGGATGAGGATAATTGATCTTATGTGTCTTGATCATTGTCCAAATAGTAATGTATAAACTGGTGTGTTGTTACCAAGGCAAAACAAAAATAATAATAATATTATTATTATTATTATTATTATTATCATTATTATTATTATATGGAAAAAATCTATTACATGCATTTTCACAATATATTATGTTTCTATTATTGCTTTTATTTGCTAAATGAATATTTATCAAGGATGCATTCAATTCAGTGACCATACAGACTTTCAATCTAATGTTCTTTTCAACTTTCGATTCATTAAATGGGTGCATTTAAATGTATTTATTCGGTTAAAGAGTTAGACTCATGCTTAAACATGGGTAAAGTTTCAATAAATGATTTTGACATAACATAGACCATTTCTTTATTTTACTTCTGAATCGTAACTGATCGTCACCGCAACAGAGCTGCACAGAGTTTATCTGAGAATGTGTCCAAAAAATTGTGCTTTTGGATCTGAGGGAAAGCTGATCTTGTTCAGCCATATTTAATTTAAACCTTTGACATGTAAGTTTTAAATACTTCAGCTGACACCCCCTTATTAAGTTATTTAGAATGCGTCATGTTTATATTTTCATGGTGACACATCTGGTTTATGACATGACAAGCCGTAGCCCCATGCACTGCAGAGGAGATTAGAGCTGCTGGATTTACAACACGCCAAGTCATC
This sequence comes from Danio kyathit, assembly GCA_903798195.1. Lineage (NCBI taxonomy): Eukaryota > Metazoa > Chordata > Actinopteri > Cypriniformes > Danionidae > Danio > Danio kyathit. The sequence goes on along the minus strand of LR812532.1, from coordinate 19,808,242 downwards.
AACTTCTCCTAAACTACATGAAAGTACATGTCTGTTTAACTGGGAGTAGAATAGACTAGAGTAAACATTCTAGTTACTGCAACAGTGTGTATTTGTATGTAACAAACATTTTGAGTATGTATAAAATGATTATTATTGCAGTCCTCAATAGACATCTGTGTGCGATTTTATTTACAGCGACATCACAGGATGTAGTAGGTCGCTAATGCCGAGTTCAGACGGCATGATTTTAGCCCCGATTTTGACTTGCCGACAGGTTGAGAAATCACAGACAATTGCCTGAAATCACAGGCAAATCAGTGGTCTTTCACATGAGTAACAATCACACAGTATGAACTATCAAAGACGCGATCTGAGAGAATCGCAGACAGGTGCAGATATTTAGCATGCCAAATAACTCAGGAGTGCGTCTTTGATTGATTCAAATCATGCTGTGTGAAATGTGTTCTGATTGAAAATAACATTGGCGATTACCTACAGCCAACGAGAGTAGCTAGTAGCTAGTCCACTAGTATGGGTATCTGCAGGCCAGCAGGAGGATGTGGGAGAAGTTAAAAGTGCTTCTTTTCAGTCTTTTTGGATCCAAGAAATGGAGGAAAAACTAGTGGAAATTTGGCAGGAGCACCCGTATCTTTGACATGTCATCTGAGCAATATCACAACCGTGTCGAAAAAGAAAGAAGTTGACGAGAAATTGCTAATTCCTTTCAAAAGCCAGGTGAGCAAGACAAGCACATTTTCTACCCCACTAAAGACTTCTTTTTCATTATGCAGTTAATAACAAAATATACAGTGCTCAGCATAACTAAGTACACCCCATTTTGAAAATGAGTATTTTTATGCATTTCTCAGTGAATATAGGCTAGGTATTTTGGTGCAGATTTATTAAATAGATCTATTTAATAAAATAATATTTTAGTCACCAAATATATTTAGAAATTGAAAGATTGAAAGAATACAATTCAAGCTAAATATTGCAAAAAAAAATTACAACCTACAAAATTTCAACAAAATCTTTGCATTTTGTTGCTTCTCTTGATTTTTCCTCTTTTTAAAATTTGTATATTAAAATGTATTTTTCTATAACATAAATTTGGGTGTACAAGTTTTTAGACGGTTATCGTAAGTTATTTTGTTAGATAAGCACCAGATTTGGCTTCAGTATTGACTAATCTAATGTATACGCACAAATATAAAATTGTATAGCTTCCTATTAAAAATATTAATTTAAAAGATAGATTTGTGAGGGGTGTACTCATATACAGTATGAGTACTGTATACTACCTGACAGCACGTTGTTTCCATGTCACTTCTTGCATGCGTTTGGTTATGAAACATAGTTAGGAGATGGAGACAAAGTTGTCGGCAACTCTTCCTAAAATCATGCAGTGTGAAACCCCCTGTCACTGATCCATCTTGCAGTGTAAACAAAGCAGCGACGAAACGCTACCCCAGATAGTCATGCAGAGTGAAAACATCTGTGACATGACCTTTTTGAAAATCATTCAGTCTGAACTTGAAGTAGGTCTGATGTCTCCAGATGCTAGTTTGTTTGTTTCAGAGCAAACTGGAAATCTGTAATTTTGTCTTAAAATATGACAAAGTAATGGCTTTTTGGAGAAAAGATGGACGCAGTACTGTTCTATAGGCATTCAAGATAAATGAGTTAGCGCAAAATTAAAATGATACATCCCCTTTAAAGAATGGTTTTCACAAATACATCAGTAACTATTAACTATTGTTTACTGTGGTAAACAGTTTGCTCTACATCGTAAATTAGGCACATTATCAAAAAACGTGAATTATAAAGTTATGTGTTTTTTGTAAAATGTATTCTGTGCAGTTTATAAACATTTAAGTATCTTCAAGTTATGGTTTACCACAGGGCTTATTTTACTCATTAATTGAACATTCCTATAGTAAAAGCCCAAATGAAACTTGATGGAACAGGATTATTATTCTAGGTTCTGACGTCATTTCAGCACCACTGTATTTGGCTCAGCCAATAAAAGATATTGAAACAGATTAAAAACACACATTATTATTAAGGGGCGACACGGTGGCTCAGTGGTTAGCACTGTTGCCTCACAGCAAGAAGGTCAATGGCTTGAGTCCCAGCTAGGTCAGTTGGGATTTCTGTGTGGAGTTTGCATGTTCTCCCAGTGGGTTTCCTCCAGGTGCTCTAGTTTACCCCACAGTCCAAAGACATGCACTATAGGTGAATTGAATAAACTTAATTGGCCATAGTGTATGTATGTGAATTAGTGTGTATGGGTGTTTCCCAGTACTGGGTTGCAGCTGGAAGAGCATCCGCTGCGTAAAACATATGCTGGACAAGTTGGCGGTTCATTCCGCTGTGGTGACCTCTAATCAATTAAGGGACTAAGCCGAAGAAAAATGAATAAATGTTATGATAAACCTTATTATCAACAAAAGAAACTTGTTTTAAGTTGGTACTTATGAAAATATGACAAACCCTGTCTAGATATCTGTTATACTGAAGATGGCAAAAGTGTAATGTTGAGTACCTGACTCTATGTCTGGGTGTTGCAGTAGCTGAAGAACTGTATGGAGAGGCAGGAAGAGCTGAAGAATGAGATCCATGGTGGCGGTCCTTATTGCACATCTTTCCTGTTTAGCTCCAGGGACGCATTTCTCTTTAAGTCCTGAGCCCAGCGACAAACACTTCACTGCAGAACAACAGGATACATTCAAAAGACCAGCAACTCCAACCAGTACTCATTTAGTCATTATTTGGTTAATTTAACTTACTTTCATCCCACTGAGTGAACGCAGCAGTAGATAATAAATAAAAGCAAAAATCGCTCAAACTTTCTTTACATTCCTCTGGAATAAGGTCTAGAAAGACATTAAAAAGAATTAAAAAATAACAATAAAAAAAGGCAAAAAAAACATGTGATTTGACACCAAAATAAAAAACTGAATGCAGAAAATAGGTATTGAGCTTGAATATTACATTAATTTAGATTATTTTCTTCTGTACAATCAAAGGTTTTTAAATTAATGTGAACATTACTGACATTTAAATCATTGTAGAAAACTATATAGTTCTTTTCTTATATTTTTTGTTTAATTTATTATTGCTTATTTATCAAAACTGTCTATCAAAAATTGAATGATTCTGAAATTTCTATCAAAAAAGTTTAGGAAAAAATGTATCGGTCAGGGCATAGTTAATCCAAAAATTAAAAATTCCACACCATTTACTTACATTTAAGCTAGGCATTGGCCGGTATAAGATTCTAACTATGGATAAAAAAGTACAGCGGTTTCACAGTATTGTGATTACTGCTCCAAAATATATATTTTCTTAAATGTTTGTGTAAAAAAAACAAGAACACAAACACAAAGCGAAACACAAAACACCGAAATTGCATACTTCCATACTATATAGTATGCTAAAATCAGTATGCAAGCCGAGTAGCATGTCTGAATTCATCGAATTAGAAAAACAGTATGCGAGAAGTACCCGGATGATCTACTACTTCCAGCGAGATTCTGAAGTGTGCATCCGATGGACGCTTTGCTATCCTATGATACACAATGAGAGAATTTATGAATGGGAGTGAAGCGGGTGTGTCACATGATGATGACAAAATGGCATCCGTAGTACGTCCTTGCTCCCATTCATACTGTATAGAACATACTGTTCTATAGGTCGAGTGGTAAATTCAAATGCAGTGCCTACTGAGTAGAATGCGTAGGAATATCGCAGGAGTGATAGAACAGAACATTTTGGCGGTTTTAAAACCTTGACTTTTCCAAGCCACGGTATACCTTGAAAACGGTTATCGACCCATGCCTAATTCAAGCGTTTCTAAACTTTCAAAAACAAATACTTCTGCTGAATACAAATCAAGATATACTGGTGAATGTTTGTGAAGCTATTGATATCCATAGTATTTTTTTATTTCTATAGAAGTAAACCAGTATATCTTCCTTTGTGTTCAACAAAAGAAACTCAAATAGGTTTGGAATAAGTGGAGGATGAGTAAATGGTGACAGAACTATCCATTTATCAATAATATTAAGCTGTACAACTTCACGCACTTAATGCTACTTTATTTTAGTATTTACATTTCTAAAAAAAAAACTAAGTCAGAAACTGCCTGGGGTATAAATAATTTTGATAAAATATATACGTTTTAACCTGTTAATTTCACACCATCCACACATAGTACCTTCAATGTATGAATGTTTGAGCCACGACACCAAAAGTAGCAGCATTTCATCATTCCACTGGTTGATGCTTCCCAAGGTGCTGTTATATGGCTGATAATAAAAGTGTCTTACGACTGCTTTACCAAATTCCTTCCACAGAAGGTTCTTATAATTAGAGAAGAGCTTCACACAAGCGTCAGACTTTCTGAGATCCACTGCAGAAGCATCGTGGGCCCTGGAGCTCATTCTGGGTCTGTTTAAAAGCTTCTCCTCTCCGTCACTTGCCCTACGACAGATCACCACAGAGTCCTCAAGATCAACAGTCCTGTCTAATGGAGGCTTTTTGGGAATATGCGAAGCCAAGAGATTTGTTGAGGTCACTAGAACTTGAAAGAGAGTATCTAGGCACTCTCTGTCCCGAGAAACAAACAAAGTGAACGGGAGATTCGAGGACCAAAGTTTGTGAAGGAGGTTTTGAGGAGCGTCTTCAACTGTAGCTTGAGGTTCAAGTTGTACTGTATGTATGTTTATTGTGGGTGATGATAAAATTCGACTATTAAGTTTAGAGTGACTTTTGAGTTCCTTGGGGTTATTCGCCAATAGGAGGTTACTCTGCTGGGAAGCCCATGTGTAAAGTTGCTTGGCTGCTTTCTGCGCTCGACTCTGAGCAAGAATCATCATTAACTGCTCAACAGGGAATATTGTAGGACCGGTTGCTTTCCGAAGTGTGCTAGATCCCAACTGGGGCCAATCTAAGTTAAACATGAGCTTTGAGCTTTGTGTAGATGTCTTACACTGGCTCTTTGTGTCTTCTACAATCTCGTTGTACAGCTCAACTGCACACAGCAGGTCCACCAACGCATCTCGGGGCACACGGTCTAGCTGGGCAGCAGTGAGAGCCGAAAGAGCAGTGTAGATGCATTGCTCCAGCAACTGCATGGCTTGCAAGGCCAGCAGACAGAGAGTTTGTCGCATGGACGAAAGGGTCTCTATGCGGCTCAAGAGGCCACGACGGAGACGAAGGTCAGAGTGTGCTTTGGCCCAGAGCAGATCCCAGTGGCTCACATGAACTTGCATTTCCTGACACAAAGCTCTAAGGTTGAGATTCCAGGTGGAGTTTGGCTGCTCGGTCACCTGCCCCTTGTCAAGCAAAAGCAGTTGAGTCTTCTCCAACACCGAGCCTAGTTGAGCAACAAAGCAGGAGGCCATTTGTGTGCGTCGGGCGTATTCGTGGAAGAAGAGCAGCTGGGCTCTTTGGTCCATCAGGTGTTGTAGCTGGCAGTAATGCTGGGTAAAGGCTGCAGCCTGAGGATGGTAGTAAAACTCCTCTTCCCCTGTGGACGAGAGACCCCTGATACAGCCAAATGGTCTGCCTCCTGCAGGATCACGAAGAATGTGGCACTGAGAGCTGAGGCTCTGCAGAGTTTCTCCAAGATGCTGGATACTTCTGGAGGAACAGGACGTGATGCTCTCACTCTCAGATTCCCAGCTGCCATCTTTGCTCTTCTGCCTCATGAGCCACTTCAGGTTTGGGTTCAGTCGGTTACGAAACAGAGCCTCTGCCCTCTGGAGGGATTTGGTGAATGGACTTTGGTACCAGGAAGCTGGGAGGAAGCAGAAAAGCAAAAATTGAACTATCCTTGCAGGTCAAGAAGAAAACATGGCTATTTAATTTCCAGTGTCATGGGTTTGATTCAAAAAGAATGGATGAACGGATCAAATGTATACCTTGAATGCAATGCAAGTGGCTTTGGATGCAATTACTTACAAAAAGCATAGAAAAAACATAAGTTTTGGTGAACTGAACAGTACTGACTTTGTCAGGCTTGTGTGTTTTGCTTATTCACACTAAAGAAAGCTCAAAATTTACTCACCCTCAAGATATCCTCTGTGTATATGACTTTTTTCTGTCAGACTAACACAGTCGAGTAGTTTTAAATTGTATCCTGTCTCTGTAATCATGGTGTTGGGCAGTGGTCACTTTTTTTTTAAGCTTCCAAAGGTCCATTGTAAAACTAACCCATACACCAACAGGCTGTTGTCACATGTCACTGTATTGTCACTGAAGCAAATCAATGTGCTTTTGTAATAAAAAATATTGAATATTTTTTATTTATGCACTCAAAATCACTGACTTCAGGTGTATCTCTTACTCAATATATGATGCATGACATAATTTGCATTTGTAGTTTAGGAGCAAGAGGAATATATTCAAGTCAATTCATCTTTATTTCTATAGCGCTTTTACAATGTTAATTGTGTCAAAGCAGCTAAACATAGAAGTTCTAGTAAATTGAAACAGTGTCAGTCCAGTTTTAAGAGTTGAAGTTCAGTTTAGTTCAGTGTGGTTTAATTTTCACTGCTGAAAGTCCAAACACTAAAGAACAAATCCATCGATGCGCAGTTCTACAAGTCCCAAACCATTCAAGCCAGTGGAGAGGAACAAACTTTACCAATTGACAAAAGTGAAGAAAAAGTGAAGAAAAAGTGAAGAAAAAAAAACTTTGAGAGAAACCAGGCTTAGTTAGCCACGACCATTTCTCCTCTGGCCAAACTTCAGAGCCAAACTTCAGAGCTGCTGTCTAGGCGCAGGAGGCTGAAGAACCAAGACGTCCATCAGGGAGAAGCTGCAGGTGTGAGAGGTTGGTGTACAGGCTGGCCCACGGGACCATGGTGTATAACATTATACAGCAACACTAATGCCGAGTTCAGACTGCATGATTTTAGCCCTGATTTTGACTCGCCAACAGGTTTTGAGAAATCGCCGACAAATGCCTGAAATCACAGGCAAATCGGTGCTTGTGCCGTCACACAGTATGAACTATCAAGGACGTGATATGAGAGAATCGGCGATGAGTCATCAACGCCCGTGAGATATTTGGCATGCTAAATATCGGGAGCTGTCGGTTAAATATCTGGAGCTGTCAAATCATGCCGTGTGAAATGTTTTCTGATTGAAAATAACATTCGCGATCACCTACACCAATGAGAGAGCAGCATTCACTAGTATGGGTACCTGCAAGCCAGTGGGAGGTTAGGGGAGAAGTTAAAAGCACGGTGTCTATTTGACGTGTCATCTGATCAATATCACAATCAGTTTAAAAAGTAAAAAAAAGTTGAGGAGAGATTGCTAATTCTTTTCAAAAGCCAGGTGAGCAACACAAGTTTCTAAAGCTAAAGCCTTCTTTTTTCATTATGTAGTTAATAACGAAAGATATTACGTGACCTCGCGTTGTTTCCATGTCACTTCTCGAGTTTGTTTGGTTGTGAGACATAGTTTGGACAAAGTTGTCTGTGATTCTTCCTATTTGAAAGTCATGCAGTGTGAACTCTCCTGTCGCCGATCCATCCTACAGTGTAAACACAGCACCGACAGAACGCTAACCCAGATAGTCATGCAGTGTGAGAACATCCGTGACACAACTACTTTAAAAATCATGCAGTCTGAACTCGGCATAAGCCAACTAGTTTTCTTGCTCTCATGTGGCAAGTGGTTCCCTTGAGATGTGTCTATTCATGGATCATGGATACATCATGTCAAAAGTCAGCCAAGAAGTTGTCTAGAACAGTCGGCATCCACCAGAAATCAATGATTTCACAATAATTTTAAAAATTATTTCTGTTCTAAAACGCATTGATCTGCTTCATGAGACAAATGTTGACCTGTTAACCTGGGGGGTTATTTTTATGATGAGTTTATGCGCTTTTGAAAGCATCAAAAAATGTGACTCAACACCATTGTAAAACATGGAAGAGCCAGGATAAAAATGAAAACTACTCCAACTGCCTGAAAGAAGAAAGTCCTGTACACTTTCACATAATGATTGTAAGCAAATCATTTTTGAGAAAAACTATTCATTTAAGAAGTCAGATCTCCTCAACCATCCTAGTGAGACATCAAATCATTTCTGGTAGATCTGGAGTTGAAAACAACTGCTTTCTATACTGCTAGAGTGATTCCTTTTTTATAGCCCAGTCCAGCAGTTAAAATAACCACAATAAGGGCGTACTCACACTATGTACAGTTGCGTTAAACCGGGCCAAAGCACGCTTGTCCCCCCTCCGGTCTCCCCCGTCGGCACGCACTTACATTAGATTCGGGCCTGGGCATGCTTACGTCATCGATGAAGCGCTGTTCAGTTTAGGAAGAGAAGCGCTTCCGCTCAGCACAGTGGAGATTTCTTTAGTTATATTGTTTAAGTCGTTTGATATGCGGTGACACGCAGTCAAATATTTAGCCGAACAGATCAGCCACTTTTGACGCTCATAAATTCCTCGTGCTGCAGGAATTAGGAGGTTTGCTGAAGGTGCAGCTGTCGTGCAGTGAGGCGTTTGCGTCTTTAATAATCTATGACAGTTTGCGTTCATTGAACAGTACAAATGATTAATTAATCCATATCAAACAGTGCCTTTTAAAAGTCACGTCTCGCTTTCAGTTTCAGGGTTAGGCACGCTTGCAGTATGAATGCCAAGTCCCAAGTCAACCGCGCTCAGGCCCACCTCTTCCAACCGGGCCAGGGCCGGCCAAGTGAACCGTGCTTGAGCCTGGTTCAGAGCACTCACACTTCTCAAACGATCCGGGAAACGGGCCTGGGCACGGTTCGAATAGCATAGTGTGAAAACGTCCCAAGACTTTTCCCCTGACTTTATGATTATAGCAACAAATAAACTTGCTGACCAACAGAAATTTGGTCATCAAAATAATCTTCATTAATGTGTATATAATGTATTTACAAATCTTAAACACAACCTATTTAAAACCTACAATAAATATATACAGCTTATGTTACCATAGCTAGCAACAAGAGAAAAAAAACACAGCAGAAACCTTAGCACTAATAAAAGCAAACATTTATAACCCATTTTTATTTCTAGTATTGAACATTTTTTTAAATTCAGAATTATGGTTAAACTGTAATTTTTCTAAAACTCATTTTAGTGATTAAGTCATGATGACATTTGCATTGAAGTGACAACAATTCATGTACTTACCATCATATTTCTCATTGGAAATATATTCATCAGGAAGTATCTCTGAATAGTAACTTGGCCTCTGTAAATAAAACACACAAAGAAAAGAAAATCACAGATGATAAATGACAGATTCTAGTGATAAATAGAGACTGCATTGGCATGCTTTTCTAAATTTAAATTAATGACAAACTGTTAAAGCAATACACATTAAACGTGAGACATTGTGTCTGACCTGTCCATTATCACAATGTTGATTTTCAGGACTTTCAGCAGCAGAACTGTCAGTTTTATCTGTTTGAAATAAGAAAATGCCAGAATACAAGCAAATGTTCAAACTTCAATGCTATTGGATTCTACTTATCATGCTTAATCATTTTTAACATATGCTCCTATATACTGACATCACCTGTCTTTTGAACTTTTTTAATGGTTGAGTTATACTGGATAGTGGAAAAAAAACACAAACAAATGTCTCACTACCCACAATTGTGTTTTTTAGTCTTCTGTAGACAATAATTAACTGAAAATTAATTGGCAAAGACATAGAAATATTGATGAAGTACAGTATTGTTCAAAAGTTTGGGGTCAGTAAGACTGATAGATTTTTTTTATACATTGTTTTTTACTCAGTGAGGATGTACTGATCAAAACATGTGACAAAATATTTCTGTAAAGGCTCCTGAAATTTTCTGAAAAACTTTGTCATCACATATATGAAAATGTATCTTTAAAGGGCACCTATGGTGAAAAATCTACTTTTTAAGTTGTTTGGACAGACATATGTGTAGGTACAGTGTATAGACCATCATAATGGGATGATATAAACACACCCAGTCCTTTTTTTCAATTTAACAACATAAAAACGGTGGACCGGCGACAGTGGCACAGTAGGTAGTGCTGTCGCCTCACAGTAAGAAGGTCGCTAGTTTGAACCTTGTCTGGGTCAGTTGGCGTTTCTGTGTGGAGTTTGCATGTTCCCCCTGCGTTCGCATGGGTTTCCTCCGGGTGCTCCGGTTTCCCCCACAGTCCAAATACATGCGGTACAGGTGAATTGGGTAGGCTAAATTGTCCGTAGTGTATGAATGTGAATGAGTGTGTGTGGATGTTTCCCAGGGATGGGTTGCGGCTGAAAGGGTATCCGCTGCATTCCGCTGTGGCGACCCCGGATTAATGAAGGGACTAAGCCGAAAAGAAAATGAATAAATGAATGAAAAACGGTGGACCAATTGGAGCGGTTTTGAGATCGACCGCAACTTGATGTAGAAGTGCGGTCCCCCCGCCCACCAATATTGATTGACAGATGCGAATTACCATATCCTCAGTTTGTTGTTTCACGTCCGCCATTTTTAGCGTATGAGTCAAAGCGATGTCACCAAAGAAACACCCTTGCTCTATTTTTAGATGTAAGGCTCATTGGGCTCAACACAAGATCAACATTCACCAAGTTATCGCTCTTCTCGGCACCAGTGTTTGTAACTTTAGGTGGGTTTGCATACATGTGTACTTTTCATTGCGCCTTCCTTAAACTTTAGCTGTTTGCATTTCCCGCGGTCACAGAAGCTCCCTGTCATCTTAACTAGGTGCAGCTGGAAAGTGTATATAACGAACTAACGACGCGCTGCGGCATGCATTTCTGAATTCTAAACATAGGTTTTTATCAGGGTACACACAATGGCGCCGCAAGTCAGCGGCTGTCCACAGCGCCCAGCCATGACTCATCAGTCAAAGTTAATTCAGTGTGCTTGGTTATTGGTCTCGGTGTACAAGCTCGAAGATTTAAACTAGCACACAGTTGGCTGTAAAACTATACAAAGAAACAAATGATTTTGTAGTCTCTGCTTGGTCTGTGTCCGAGTCGTACATGTACGGCTGAATGCTGGTCCTCATGTTGCCTCTCTCTGTCCGCCTGTCTGTTGCCATACACAAAGCGGGGGAGCTCTTGGCTCCGCCCCCTTGTTAAGTTGGGCGGGAAGTCGAAACTAATTTTCATGTGAAGCAACACGCCCCTAAAACAACGAACTGTGTACACACCCCCAAAATGGCACTTTTTAACACATCATAATAAAAAAAATCTGAATTGTGTTTTGAACTGAACTTAAACTGGCACACTCAGAAGAACCATAATATTATGATCTTGATTATGATCTTATGACATCTTAAAAAAGGGGTAAAATAGGTGCCCTTTAAAATCACTGGAACAAATTATTAAATTGAAATATAAATTACTTTTGAACAGTTATTTTATAGTGCAAAAACAAGTGTGCCCAAAAAAAGCGCTATATAAATGTTATTATAATTATTATTATAGTTATTAAGTCAGAATTGCGAGTTATTAAGTCAGAATTTTGAGTTATTAAGTTAGAATTCAGAGTTATAAAATGAGTTTCCTGTTATGGTGATTGACCATAAATGTAGTGTTAAAGACTCTCTATTTAGGTTTTCTGCTTGTGATGTGGTATGGATTTGCAGCGCAGTTTTCCCAATAAAGGGCCAGGAGGACACAGTATTTGGTTAACACTTACTGAACTGAAATATGAACTAATACAGCCCTTTTAGTTTTGTCTATGTATATGTCTGCAGCTCCCAAGTACACCACATGAGGGCACTCTTGCAATATAAAACAAATAACAGCTGCAACAAAATGTAAATCATATCATAGGTACACATATAATAGATATATAATGTAGAAATCCTAATTTTAGACTTTTTGGAATCACACAACCTACAGCTAATAGTTTCAGGTGCTGTTTTTAATGCTTTATAATGGCTATTTAGACCAAATGCTGCAAATGGCATAATTAAAAATGAACAAATCCATACGAATAAATATACAGCCTAGTTCAACTAGCCTATACAGTGAGGGAAATAAGTATTTAATCACAGTGTGATTTTTCAAAATCTCCTACTTTGAAATCATGGAGGGGTCTGGAATTTTCAGCATAATTGCAATTCAACTGTGAGAGACAGAATCTAAAAAAAAATATCAGGAAATCACATAATATAATTTTTTAACAATTTATTTGTAAATTACTGTATCAAATATGTATTTGATCACTTGAGTCAAGCATTTTAAATATTTAGTACAGAAGCCTTTGTTAACAATTACAGAGGTCAAAGGGTTCCTGTAGTTCTTCACCAGGTTTGCACACACTGAAGGAGGGATTTTGCCCACTGATCTTCTCTAGATCTGTCAGGTTTCAGGGCTGTCGCTGAGCAACATGGAGTTTCAGCTCCCTCCTAAGATTTTCTATTGGATTTTCTATTGGACCTTGTTATGCTTCTTACGAAGCCACTCCTTGGTTTTCCTGGCTGTGTGCTTTGGGTCATTGTCATGTTGGAAGACCCAGCCATGACCCATCTTTAATGCTCTGACTGAGGGAAGGAGGTTTTTTTCCCAATATCTCACAATACATGGCCACGTTCATCCTCTCCTTAATATAGTGCAGTCATTCTGTCCACTGTGCAGAAAAACACCCCAGAGCATGATGCTTCCAGCCCCATGCTTCACTGTAGGTATGGTATTATTGGGATGATACACATCATTCTTCTTCCTCCAAATTCGGTGAATAGAGTTAAGACCAAAAAGTTTTACTTTGGTCTCATCTGACCACAGGACTTTCTCCCATGAATACTCTGGACCATCCAGATGGTCCCTGGCAAACTTCAGATGGGTCTTGACATGGGCTAACTTAAGCAGGGGAACCTTCCGTGCGATGCATGGTTTTAAAACATGACATCTTACTGTATTACTGATAGTACCCTTGAAAACGGTGGTCCTAGCTCTCTTCACGGCATTGATCAGCTCCTCCCGCATAATTCTAGACTGATTCTAGACCATTCTTGGCATCATTAATACCCCACGAGGAGAGATCTTCCATGGGGCCCCAGTCTGAAGGACATTGACATTCATCATTAGCCTCTTTCATTTTCTGACAATTGCTCCAACAGTTGCTCTTTCTTGGCAATTGCCCCATGGCAGTTTCAGCTTTATGAAAGTCTACAATTTCATCTCTTGTGTCTTTTGACAGCTCTTTGGTTTTGGCCATGTTGCTACTTAGACTTTTGACTGATTGTGGGGTGCACAGGTGTCTATGACAGCTAGTGACCTCAAACAAGTGCTACTAAATTAGAATCATGAGCAGAGTGGAGCTGGACTATTTTAAAGCAAAATAACAGGTATTTGAGGGTCAGAAATGTGGCTGAAAAGCAAGTGATCAAATACTTATTTCACACAGTAATTTACAAATAAATTGTTAAAAAGTCATACAATGTGATTTCTGCATTTTTATTTATAGATTCTGTCTCTCACAGTGGAATTGCACCTATACTGAAAATTCTAGACCCCTCCATGATTTCTAAATAGGAGATCTTGAAAAATCACAGTGTGATTAAATACTTATTTCTCTCATTGTATATTTCCTTTTTGAAAGCGTGATAAACAATAAAAAGTCGGATATAGGCATTATGTTGTGATTATGGGCTAATGTGTATGCATCTTTAACACTCCATTTATGGTTAGTTGCCATAACAGCAAACTCCTTTATAACTTGCAATTCTGACCTTATAACTCGGAATTCTGACATTATAACTTCCAATTGCAACTTAATAACTCTGAATTTTGACTTAATAACTCTGAATTCGGACTTTATAACTCGGAATTCTGACTTTATAAATCAGAATTGCAACTTATTAACTCAGAATTGCGACTTTATAACTCTGAATTCTGACTTAACTCAGAATTCTGACTTTATAGCTCAGAATTGCAACTAAACTTTGAATTCTGACTTAATAACTCGTCATTTTGACTTTAGAACTCAGAATTGCTACTTTATAACACAGAATTCTGACTTTATAACTCAGAATTCTGACTTTACTATTTTTTTATTTTATTATTTTTTTTTTCAGTGGTTGGAACGGGCTTCCATAGATTATTTAGCTTTATTTAAGGAAAAACTAAATAATATTTTTACATCTAGAAAATGCTTCTTGACATAAGAATTGTTTAATATTTTGACTAAAAAGAAGACAAAAACTATGTAAGAAAATGTTTTTTGCAGTGTATCCAAAGAATACGTAGAAATTGATTCTGGCAAGGTACAAACAACCTTGAGAAGAATTAGTGACACTGTGCCAGTATCCTGAATTAAAGACAATAAGACACAGGATAGAGATTAAAAGGTGAATGTGGAACCTGGCACTGCTTGTGTATGTGTGTTTGTTTTGCTGTCAGTCTGTCCCTCCTGAGAACTGCCTGAAGAGTGAGCCATCTTCTCCACCTCTAGCAGATAACATCTCTTCTAGAGACATCAACAAAAACATCAAATATGCACAATAAAAAAAAAAAATACTCTGCACAGAAATGCATTGTTTGGTTTAGCAACATGACAGTAAATCTAAATGTTTACCTGTTCATATTGAAGGAAACATAAACTGTGGATGTTTCATCTCAAGTACGCGTCTAGTCTTTGAAATAAATTAACAGAAGAATGTTTTAAAACAACCTTGAAACATGCAAATATTATTCAAATACAGATAGCACTATAAATGACGACATAACCCTAATTTAATACTTACCTATGGCCGAAACCACACGAAAACCGCCCAGGTGGAGATTTAATCCAGTGTTTCAGTTTAAAGTTCATCACTGTGTCTGTATGCTCCATCATTACACCAATGCTAACAGGCTAACTGTTGTTGACAATCTAGTGCTCGTGAATATCCCGCTAATAATAACACGACGCATCCGTACGCATGATAACCCTTCAGTTCAGTTCCTATTATTGGAAGACGCCTATTTTGAAGGGTATGTTGGTGGCAACAGGTTAGTTAATCCTGGGTTAAGCACATCCACCAGAATTAGCATAGCATGAGGAGAAAGGAGCCAATGAGAGGAAAGAGTCCGGCTGTGTTTCAATCCTTTAGTGAGCTCCCTACTTAAACAGAAGTAATGGCGTTTATTCCACTGTGAATTTAAAACACAATGTACAGGTATTTGTTTACGGTGGTGCCTTAATGGGAATAAAGTAAAATAAATTTATTAATAGGCTACTATTGGTTTCGGATTGAATTCTCATGAAAAAAAATCCATGTCATTGTTCAATAAGATTTTTAATAATAGTTTTTTAGGATTGTCATAACAATTATCAAATACAAAGTAATTTAACATACAAATCTGTTGTTGATATTTTGAAATAACTATTTTATTAAAAGCCTCGTTTTAATGAAGGGAAATGTATCATTAAAGTGTTGCTTGCGATACATACTAGCAATTGAGTGGTCTGTAAATAAAACTAAAGCAATAGTTGAATGCCAAAACAATATTTCCTCCATGTACTGTTGTATTAATGAAAATTTGTTTTGTATAATTTTAATAGTATAACATGAATCTAGTTACAATAAATCCTAAAGAACAGTATCTACCTAATAAAAATAATACTTCTGCTACTGTTTTAGCACTTCAATCGATATAATATACTAAAACCCCTTTAAATTGTAGGTGTTCTTTTGGCTTGGAAGCACGTGTGTGTTACTGTCTTAAGAAAATACCAGCTCATCTTCATAATTTAAAGGAAAACAGACTTTGTGTAACATTACAAAGTAGATCTATACATTTCCTATCAAAATATGTTGTGATTCCACGTTTGACATGGTAGTTTACATCACGTTTTAGTTATTTGTTATTAAAATAATTTGAATAGCATCGTACAGGTTGCTGCAATCAGTGCTGGGGAGTGTCACTTTAGAAAGTAATGCACTAGATATGGTGGCTTTTTATAGCAAGTATTGCGTTACGTTTCTTTTTCTGGGCTGAGGCTTGATCTTTCAAAGCTTGCAGGGTTTTTTTTCTTTTAAATAGAGCTCTGCAATTAACAAGTGTATACCCTGCTGAAAAATCCAGCTTATTGGCTGGTTTTAGCTGGTTGACCAGCCTGGTTTTAGAGGGGTTTTGGCCATTTCCAGGCTGGTTTCCAGCCATTTCTAGCCTGGTCTTAGCTGGTCAGGCTGGGAGTTGACCAGCCAAAACCAGCTATGTCCAGCTTAAACCAGGCTGGTCAAGCTGGTTTAAGCTGGTCATTTTCCAGCCTGACCAGCTAAGACCAGGCTGGAAATGGCTGGAAACCAGCCTGGAAATGGCCAAAACCCCTCTAAAACCAGGCTGGTCGACCAGCTAAAACCAGCCAACTAGCTTAGGCTGGTTTAAGCTGGTTTTTTCAGCAGGGTAACCTTCAATTTACCTTTAAAAAACACATTTAAAAAAATTAATGTAGGTTAATGTTATCTTCAGGTAACTTCCTGACCCCAAGCTGTACATGCCGTATACAGATTAATGAGTTTTAAACTTTTGTACTTTTTGTCTTATTAAAAAGTAAAATCACTGTACATTCTGATAATCCTCTTTTCCTTTTCTTCCATGTGTTAAAAATTGAATATTTCTATTGCAAAATTGTGAGGATCTGCCATCTTTCTTTCTGTTCCTGAACTTCCTGCACTCTGAGTGCATGATTAAACATGACTACATTCATTTTAATTCAGCATTTTATTTTTTTTTTAAAAGCGAATTAACTAAACTAAAAAGTAACTCACATTATATTTAAAAGGTAACTCAAATATTATTAAAGTAATGTGTTACTTTACTCGTTACTTAGAAAAGTAATATTACGTAACTCACATTACTTGTAATGCGTTACCCCGAACACTGGCTGCAATAAGTGGGATTTTGCATCATTCAAGAGGCCAAAAGAAAATCTCAAATCTTATGTTATATACAAAATGCTCAAGCATGAAAAATACAATCAACACATTCAGGATTACAGAGTGAAATGAATAACATCCATTATTTGGTCATTTCAATTTAATATTTATTTTCAAAAGTTTCTTAATAAAAAAAGAAATGAACTAAAAGAACATTTAAAATCACAAACTACAAAACAGGATATTTGCTGTAATCTGAGATTCAACAAATTGATAAATACAAGAGAATGTTTACCGAGCACTAAACAGATTTCCACAATAAAAATAAAACAATTCCAAAAATTTACACATTTACATTTTCTTCCAGAGACCCGAAAAAGAAAAAGTGGAGAACGGTGAATTCAGTGATGATGACAAAACCTTCTCTTTAAGAAGCTGTCAAAACCGGTGGCATCACAAAAACATCAGAACCTGTTGGAAACAATGATGCTCAAAACAAACAGTGCATTAAAACAGTTCAGCTGCTCAGTAATACTCTCATAGACACCCAGTGTAGCTGCTCAAGACATATCGGAATCCTCAATTTTCATCATCTTTTTTGGGGTTTCCATGAACGCGTCCTGTAACACACGACATTAGAATGTTAACAACTGTAACTGGCCTCCAAAAATACATTTTTGAAACCATGGCAGGATAAATTATGTCTGCCAAAAACATCACCTCTTGTAAAGACTGTGCTGCTCCATTGCTTGATGAACATTGGGATTCAGTATTCTCTGTCGTTTCCACATCCAACTCAAAGTCCATAATTTCACCAAGATCGATCTCCTCTCTGTTACAAACACAGGAGTTAAATAAACTGAAATGCATACAAAAACTGTAGCAATAAGATTTTTAGTGTTAATACTGTGCTGACACGTCTAAATGTTTTCCTTAAAGGGGGCCTATTATGTAAAAATCACTTTTATATGCGTTTTAAACACAGTTGTGTGGCAACAGTGTGTGAATATAGCCAGCCTCTAATGGTAAAAATTTCTCAATTCTATCTGAGATATCAGCCATATGTCATTAGTGTTTTGAATATACTGACACACTGGCGTTCATAGCTCCGGCCTCTTTTGAAAAGCAAAATCATATTTGAATTTAAAGCGACAGTCATCAAAATGGCACAATTTGGATAAAAGCCTAATGCTGTGTTTACACCAGACCCGGTACGCGTGGACAAATTGCGCTATTCGCACTTAAATGGACCCATGAACATTTTGAGGTTTACTCACTTTATTCACTTTCATTTGCTTACTTGACAACAGACATGGATTCGCATGTTGGGCAGGGCTTCTGTCTGTCCACTGACTCTAGCTTCATTGCTAAATGGCTAACATGGATTTTATTGAGAGAATAGCTGTGTTTATGTGCTTTATGAAAGCTGAAAAACAGCGTTGATTTGTTTGGAGCCGTGCCTGATTTCACTAGATCCTTTCAGAGGTGCACCCAGCACTGTGTGCTCACAAACTGTGTGGGGCGAGCCCAGTTTGATGAACTGTTGACGGTGTCGGCAGGCGGATTTTCCCCCAGGACACCAACAACAGGCACTACATCATAATCACTCCCCTACAAGAGAAAGCTCCTGATTGGTTAACGCGGCGCAAATGTCAGCTGAAGTTCAGATTTCCCAACTGGAGTTTTTCACACAACACATAATAATTAAGCGTGTTAATCTCGCAAAACGATAAACTCGTGCCGCTTCATTCGGGTAGCCTCATTCGCACCGCAGGATGTCTATTCGTGTATTTGCATTGACTCAACATGCAAATCACTCGCGATTGACGCTTCTTCCGCGTCTGGTGTGAATACAGCAAAGGCCTTTCACTTTTAAAGGGTTAGAAAAAAATTTTTTATCTGTGTGGTATTTTAAGCAGAAACTTCACATACACACTCTAGGGGCATCAGAGACTTCTTTAACATCTTATCAAAGGGGCATAATAGGTTCCTTTTAAGCCATTTTAATAAGCTTTTTTTTGGAAATGAAGCAGCTTACATTTGCTGCAGGTCGCTTCCCTCTTCTGCAGGAGGGTCCCATGCATGAAGCTTGACCCGCCACAATTTAATCTGCTGGTCCCAGGAGCGTCGGCTGTACTTCTTGAACTTGTTTGGAGTCTTTGGATGAACACCTGGCTGTCTCAAATGCCTGAAATAAGAAGTTATATTTTAAGGTTCTGAGGAAAAAATAAATTACAGAAGAGATCTCAGTTGCATAATACATTTACTTATTTTTAAAACAAGCATGGTCTTACTCACTTTGGAACTTCTTTAATGTATCTGTCGTACGCAAGAGTATTTTTCCCGTAATTAATCTGCTTCTGTCTTCTGATGAGCGTGGTCTCGTCTGTCTCAATGTCACCTTTAGCAGGCGATTCTTTCGAATCTCGAGAGTCTCTGGAGTCTGAACTGGGGGAACAAGAAAAGCTTGGATTACAACTCAAGTCAAGATTGCTGTAAAACTTGCATCTAGATTGAACTTTTATTTGCCATTATACACCCAAACAGGTAGACCCACCCCAAATTCACACATTCAAGTTGTCCAAATGCTCTTGCATTGAGCTAAGCAAAATGCACAAACAATTAGAAGTGTTTTTATAGCACCACATTTATTACAATGGTAATTACTTGTATATTATGCTGGGACAGTAGTAGTGTTCATTTAATCATGTTTTCTAAGCCTCTGTCCCTTATCTGATGTATTATATCTTAAAAGCATTTAGCTTTTTGATTTCTTAACTAGCCCTACATTAAAAAAAACATCTCTTCAACTATCTCTGCAGCATCATGGCTGCAACAGTTTATTTTACTGCATTGTAATATACTGATTTATAGGGATGTCCAGATCCGATCACATAAACAGAAACCGCGCCCGATAATACCAGATTTATGTTGCACTAAAGTCCAAAAGTGAAGTATTTATGTTATTTATTACTTGATTGTTTAAGCTACCTCACAGAAGTGCTCTGTTTGATAACAGAGTTGCTGAATGTTAAAATAAGGTGAATTAAATAAAAATAAGGAACTTCATTTATTCTTTTTTTAAGTATTATAGAAGTATCGGATCAGGTTTTGTTATTAGCAGATACTCAAAATCAAATAACTCAGACTCTGACTTGAGGGCAAAAATAACCTAATCGGGACATCCTCACTGATTTATAATAAATGAACACACCGGCCACATATTGAAATTAATAAAAATCAAATGTTTCTTTCAAAAGATAAAAACTTTACACTCAGTAATATGGATTAGATTCATTTCAAATTACATCCATTGTAATGTTGCACAAATGTATTTCTTCTCTAAAACCACAATCAAAAAATTGGTAGCACTTTACAATAAGGTTGTATTAATTAAAGTATTTACTAACATGATCAAACAACAAACAATACATAACAGTATTTATTCATCTTTGTTAACGTTATTAAAGTAGTTTACTGTTAGTTCACATTACTGACAGTGCATTAATAAAAGGTAACAAGCCTAAATTTTGATTTTAATAATGCATTATCAAATGAGATTAAACTATGATTAATAAATGCTGAGCAAGTGTTGTTTGTGTTAACAAATATATTAACTAATGTTAATGTAACCTTATTGCAAAGTGTGAACTAGTTTTAAAATTGATTTCACAGTTAGTGTAGGTGTCTCAGATTTGAAGAAAAAAGGTTTGTTAGCTAATATTTTGCAGAAACAAACTAAAACAAAAGAGTGGTTTGACATGGAAAAATTAGAGCCCCTTTTAGGAGACTAAATATAAACGTGACCCTAATTAAAACACAAACCTTCCAGAGGAGATTTTTCTGTCCCTTTGAGGGAAATCACTCGCAAGAATCCTTCTTCTGTAACTGAAAAACAAATAAATAAATCAACGATCCATCAGTGTCATGTATAACACTAGTAAATTTGCAATATAAAACAATATAATTGTAGTTTATGTAAAATTTACTTGGACATAAATTATTATTTTTTTAAATCAAGAGAGGCAACTGACTGATGAATATCACGTCGGACATTTGAGCGCATTTCCTGTTCCTCCACCTCATCACCCCAGTTTTTTATTCTGGACACAGGTCCTTCGCTCTCTGGGGTTGTAAAACTGCACAAGAAAAGACACAATTGTTCAGTAATAAAAAAATGACCGACCATCATTTGTATCCCTGATTGAAAAAGAATGGAATTAATCAAAAATAATTTGATGCATCTAATAAATCAAAACGTCAACCACAACCTTTCAAAACAACTCCAGTTGACTCTCTTGACAAATTGGTATGTTATTATGTGAATGAAAAATGGGAAATGTTACCTTTCTGATCTCTTCGAGCATCTTTGATTTTTGCCAGGCTCTTCATCAGCATGAGATTTCCTCAGACTACCATCTGCTCCACGTTTCCTACACTGCGACCACCTTGAAGCTCCTTTGTTCCTTTAAGATAAAATACATATAATACATTTGGAAAAAAAATGAAAAAACGCATTTTGCACATTACCTGAACACTAAGTGCTAAAGCAAGAAACACATGGAAATAATAAATAAACATTTGGTGGAGATACAACCACTTAAATATATAGAATCTAAGAGTTAACTTTTTTTACATCAAAATACTGATAAAAAGCACATTTAAATGTTGTTTACATAGTGCTTAGCGAAGCATATTACGAATCAAAAATTGGTTTTCTACATTTACAATAGCAATTGTAAGTTACAAAACAAATCTTCTATTATGCCAATACATAATTACAAACAAATTTATTTAATTACACACTTAACGTTATAGGAGATGGCGACTGAAAACCGCGACTTCCTAATAACAGTTACACATTGAGCTAACTCACTATTCGAAGAAACCTTTGTTTCCAGGCGCCACAAAATATCCTGCTATCAACACACAAGTCACTGCAAAATATTAAAAAAAACGACTTTTAGTAAAACTAAAATAAGTAATGCTGTTTTAAGGAATCTAGAGGTAATGTTCGCATGGCGCCAACACTCATTTACACTCTAAACACAACATAGAAGACTGGCGGGAGATCTTCACACCTCATTCATTATCTGCATAAAGGAGTCGAGATTTTGCAAGAACTAAAGACGTAAAATAGTGAAAGAAGTTACAAATGAAAACAAAAAGGATGCTTTATAGCCCACAACAGACAAATCAGAGGACTACAACAGGAACACAATACTTTGTTGTTTTGCTATGCTAGCAAACATCTGAGCCACAAAGCCATAAAACGCGAAAAAACAAAAACTACTGCACTCACCACTGAATACTGTTTAAAATTCTTACCTGTTTTCATTAGGTTTGTAGTCGTTTTCGTATTTGTATTTTTGTTGTTCAGACATTGCTTCAAGAGGGAGGAAAATTGAACCTGCACGTACGAACAGCTGCCGGGTTTGGATTAAACCGCGCCAATGTCCCGCAGTGTACGTCAACATCGATGTCACATGACACTTAAGGGGCGGTGTTAGTGACGTATCTCACAACTAGATCCACCCACATACGCCGATCCACAAACCATGTGTGTCAGTTCTTTTAGGTCGGTCTATTGTGTGTAGATCACATGTCGAGTTTAGCGCGTAACTTCTTTTTCCGTTTTAGAACACCGTGGCGGGAATACAAACAGACAAAAGACCGGGGTCCACAAATATCATTTTATATATTAAAAAAATAAAGAGAAAAAGTAAGTAATGTACGGAAGTCCTAAGAGGCCATGTATTAAAATATTTTTTCTATTGTTTTGTCGTGATCACCACTTTTCTCGTGATCTCGACATAACAACTTGTGATCTCGACATAACAAAAAGTTTTATTGTTTATTGTAAATAAGTTGCTGCATGTATGAATTAAATTATGAAAAATGATGAATATCCGGCTTTTGATTTGATCATTTCCGCAAGTTATTTACAATTACTTTAAAATTGCGCCATATAGAGTTGCTTTAAAATGGTAACAGTTGAGGGAATATTATTGTAAATAATGATATATAATCATATTCATGAACATGATAATTAATTAATCATAAGCCCGAGCGTTTGCACTCATATTATGGCTGTTCTGAACACCTTTAACGTGTAACGTGCATCTGCGCATAGACTACTCACTGACATTCATAGATATTTATATATCTATGACTGACATTGGCCAGATGTTAATAAAAATAATTAATACATAAATAAAAAAAGCAAAAAATAAAAAAAGCCGTGAACAGATCACGAGATAATTAAGTCGTGATCACGACAAAACAAGAGAGAGAAAAAATATTTTAATGCATGGCCTTTTAGGACGTCCGTAGTAATGTCTTATTAGACAATTGCCAATTTAAAACTTGACTCTTGGTTATTGATACAAGTTTAATAGGTAGAATATTTTGACTAAGATGGAAATTATCTCAAGATTAATATATCCAGCCTACACAGCTATTAAAAAAAAAAAAAAAGCAGTTAAAAAATGTGGTTAATTTTGGTCACACCTGGAAAAGGAAAACCCATTACATTAAAAGAGTAGAGTTAACACAATATTTTAAAGATGGAGGTTTACAAGCCATTGACTTTGACTCTATAAAAGGGGACACTTCAAATTTATTGGTTGAAATCATTTATAAACAGCAATAATTTTTGGTTTCAAAACTATCTAGGTTTCACTAACAAGACATTGTTTGACAAGGAGTGGATGGAAAAGGGGATTTGGTCAGTATCCCAATTAATTGACACCAATAAAGATATTATTTTTCATATGAAAATGTTTGTACTAAATATATTATAACTTCCCATTCATTCATTAATTCATTTTCTTTTCGGCTTAGTCCCTTTATTAATCCGGGGTCGCCACAGCGGATTGGACCGCCTATTATAATTTCTAATGGAGTAAATTTTGAATCTATTATTAAAGCCATTCCTATCTCCCTTATCTGCCTAATTAAAGAAATACTTCCTTATTCTACCCTTGTAACCCCAACTGCTCCTCCTGTGTTAATTGAAGGCTGTGATTTCAAAGAGTAAATTTTCAAACGAAAAGATTAGAAATCTATTTAACAACATTATATATCCTGTAGTGGTTCAATTTCACATAAATCCGCTTAATACCATCCACATAGGACTAAATATTTAAAGTTTCCTCTGTCTCCAAAAACTAAAGAAGTTCATTGTAAAAATTTTAGTGGGATATATCCGTCAAGTGAATATTTAAGAATTAGATTTGGATTTTAGTCTAATAAATGTTTTGTGATGATATTGAAACAACAGATCATTTGTTTTTTCACTGTATGTTTGTGGATGCATTATGGTCAGATGTTTATGGCTGGCTTTTCCCAAGGATTTCACACCTCAGGATCTTTAATGTAAATGACATCGTTTATGGACTTGTAATGGACAGTAAGGAAGATGTCTTCCTAATCAAAAACATCCTTATGTTTGGAAAATTTTACATACATAAATCTAAATATTTAAAGGTGAAACCAATGTTTTGTGCTTTGTATAATGATATTCTTTCCTAAAATCCCTTAAGATAATGAAAACAAAAAGTGCAATTAATCTTCTGTCTTTGATAGAAAAAGTCTAAATTACAGGAAAACCCCTAGTCATTTTTATTAATTACTTTGCTTACAATTATTTTATGTAACGTATTATTTATGTAGGTAATTTGTTCTTTATTTTGCACCTGTTTCCTTTTTTTTGTAATGTAAAGATGTACTGATAATGCAAAGTTGCTGTACATTATATGTTCAAGAAAAAAAAGAAGTCTTTCTGTTTAATGTGGCAAAAACACCAGTAATTTGTCTTTCTTTCAAGCATGAAAAATACCATTACTGTTGGTTTAAACCTTTATTAATTTTGGATTTTATGGAATATTAATCACCTTAAAAGGATAGTTCAATTAAAAATGAAAGTTTTTCATCATTTATTGTTACTCACCCTTCAATTGCTCGAAACCGATTTGAGTTTTTTTAGTTGAACATACATTTATTTTCAGTTGAAAACATTTAGCGAAATGCTGGTTGCTGCGACGCATTGACTCCCATTGTTTCTACAATTGAAGTTAATGGATCCTTAGCAACCAGCATTCTTCAAAATATCTTTGTGTGTGTGTTCAACAGACGAGAGAAACTCAAAGGACTCAAACACACACACACACACACACACACACACACACACACACACACACACACATACATACACCCACACATGCACGCACACACGCATGCACACACACACACACACACGGGTCATTTTCATTTTTGGATGAACCAGCTCTTTAAAATGGACCCTAAGCCTATATGTCAATACAAATAAACGTAAATATTTAGGCCTACTAGAGTTAATTATTTGACTGGGAGGTATCGATTGGGATGTTTTACTGTAATATAAAGTCTAATGTGCATTAATAAAATAAGTAATGCAATATTCCTTAAAAGTATTGTAGCTCATACAAAACTAAACATTCTGTCATAGTTTAGGGGAGAGTGTGTAAGTTGTCAACTCCAACACTAGAGGTGCTATCTCAAAAATCAAATAGCCACTTTGTGTGACTCTTCTACAGTCAATCTTCTGTTCACATGGGGTCAATATTGCTCTAATCTGAAGTTAGAACACTTATCCTATTTTTTTGGCCTAAAAAGTGAAAACAAATCCCTTTACATTTTATTCAGCACAACTTTGTTAGGTATAAATGTTAAAAATTATAATTTTGCACAAAATAGATGAGACAACAACCTGTCTTTTGATACCTTTGCTGACATGCTACGTTGAGCTAACCCTGACATTAAGCTGACATTAGCACACATGTCAGTTTGGGCCAAGTTGTCTCATTGACTTTGGGGCAAGTTGTCACATGTGAATTAAGGAA
Source organism: Danio kyathit (assembly GCA_903798195.1). Classification (NCBI taxonomy): domain Eukaryota; kingdom Metazoa; phylum Chordata; class Actinopteri; order Cypriniformes; family Danionidae; genus Danio; species Danio kyathit. The sequence continues at coordinate 19,782,513 of LR812532.1, read as the reverse complement.
GGAAAGGCCGAAATTAAGGAAGGAATTCCTGGGATTGTGGCAATTGGCTATCCTCTGGCTACAACCCTCTTGAACATTCAGGCTGGCTTTAGGGTGGCTGAGATTCAACCTTACAACAGAAATGTATTTCTGGAAACCGAGTTTGCAGCATCCTACGTCACAGATCGCCCTATCCAGAACCCTACCCTGCCACGCCCCAGCACCAACTCTGCCCTGCCAGGTCCCAGCACCAACTCTACAAAATAAATGAGACAATAACCTGTCTTTTGATACCTTTGCTGACATGCTATGTTTTGCTAACCCTGACATTAAGCTAACATTAGCACATATGTCAGTTTGGGCCAAGTTGTCTCATTGACTTTGGGGCAAGCTGTCACATGTGAATTAAGGAAGGAAAGGCAGAAATTAAGGAAGGAATTCCTGGGATTGTGGCAATTGCCTATCCTCTGGCTACAACCCTCTTGAACATTCAGGCTGGCTTTAGGGTGGCTGAGATTCAACCTTACAACAGAAATGTATTTCTGGAAACCGAGTTTGCACCATCCTACGTCACAGATCACCCTATCCAGAACCCTACCCTGCCACGCCCCAGCACCAACTCTACCCTGCCACGCCCCAACACCAACTCTGCCCTGCCAGGTCCCAGCACCAACTCTACAAAATAAATGAGACAATAACCTGTCTTTTGATACCTTTGCTGACATGCTACGTTGAGCTAACCCTGACATTAAGCTAACATTAGCACATATGTCAGTTTGGGCCAAGTTGTCTCATTGACTTTGGGGCAAGCTGTCACATGTGAATTAAGGAAGGAAAGGCAGAAATTAAGGAAGGAATTCCTGGGATTGTGGCAATTGCCTATCCTCTGGCTACAACCCTCTTGAACATTCAGGCTGGCTTTAGGGTGGCTGAGATTCAACCTTACAACAGAAATGTATTTCTGGAAACCGAGTTTGCACCATCCTACGTCACAGATCACCCTATCCAGAACCCTACCCTGCCACGCCCCAGCACCAACTCTACCCTGCCACGCCCCAACACCAACTCTGCCCTGCCAGGTCCCAGCACCAACTCTACAAAATAAATGAGACAATAACCTGTCTTTTGATACCTTTGCTGACATGCTACGTTGAGCTAACCCTGACATTAAGCTAACATTAGCACAAATGTCAGTTTGGGCCAAGATGTCTCATTGATTTTGGGGCAAGTTGTCACATGTGAATTAAGGAAGGAAAGGCAGAAATTAAGGAAGGATGGAATTCCTGGGATTGTGGCAATTGCCTATCCTCTGGCTACAACCCTCTTGAACATTCAGGCTGGCCTTAGGGTGGCAGAGATTTAACCTTACAACAGAAATTTATTTCTGGAAACTGAGTTTACGTCACAGATCGCCCTATTCAGAACCCTACCCTGCCACGCCCCAACACCAACTCTGCCCTGCCAGGTCCCAGCACCAACTCTACCCTGCCAGGCCCCAGCACCAACTCTGCCCTTTCAGGTCCCAGCACCAACTTTGCCCTAAATCAGACAAAGGGCTTCAATTTGTTCGGAGGTTAAAAGTATGTTAAGTTATGAAAGTTATCTGCAGCATTCCATTATCATTATCATGGATCTATTCGCAAGTCAGAGAACATTTAAGTTTAAAGTTCAAAGTAAAGTTGTCTGGCCAGTTAATATGTTTTGATTTAAAAGTGTATTGATTGAAATGTTTTTTATTTTTTCAAATTCTCTAGGCATGATTGTTCATAGTTCAAGTTTTGATTATGACAATTAAAATTAATCACAATTAAGTAGTTGTGTTCTTATTTTCAGATAATCTAGTGTGACAATTTACCTGCCAGTGGGGCAAATTGTCACAAGTGCACATTCTCCATTCAACAGTCTACAACTCCATAATGAGATAAGATATGAAAATGTAATCAATACAAAATACGTGCCTGAGACTTCCTTCTTTCTTTTGGTATGTCATTTGTTACATTGTGATGTATGGTGCTCAGTAAAAGTTTGACAGTATGAATGGTGTGACAACTTACCCAGCTCTGCCCTACTCATCCTTTATTTGTTCAATCCTGTTTGAGTATCTTTCATATGTTAAACACAAAGGTAGGTGTTTATTTGAAGAAAGCTAGAAACAACCATTGACTTCCATTAAAAATCAATGGGCACAAATTTTCAGCTTTCTTCAAAAGAACTTCTTTTGTGTTCAACGGAATAAAGAAATCATAACTTGAGGGTCAGTAAGTGAGTAAATGTCAGGTGAATGCAAGGTTTTGTTAGCAAATGGCTAAAATCAACCAAATAAAAATATGAATTTATCAGGATAACAGGATTTATTAATACAATTTAAAACTCTTGTGTTAAATAAAACTTTATTATTATTATTTATTTACCCTCCCTCATCTCCCATTCATGGTTTACTATCCAACCATTATGCGTTTTACACTCCTATCCAGTAGGAGGCAGGAATGCACCATTTAAGAAAAAAAAGAGACCCAGTGAACTACTGGCCTTACAGCTACAGCACATATTACACTTCAAGTCCAACCAAACGCACTTTACTGTGAGGTGGACTAAGAAATATTGCAGGACTTATAACGGGTGTTTCTAGTCTTATCAGAACTGGGGAACAGGACCCACGTTAATAAAGTTATATGGACAAATTTGTGTCCCTGCACATTCAGAACACAATAGGCTTCATTACTACAAACAGTATATTGCAAGCTTAAAGTAACAGCACTCATTTCATTTATGTTTATTGTCTTATAAAGCATCCATGATATTTTTTGGGTGGAAAATCCACTGCAAACACATCCGTAAACTGAATCATAAACAAGTTTGTAATTCTGTCTGACCATAATCAATAGATCAAGACAGGACAAACTTTCAAGCTAGCCTCAAAATGATTTAAAATAAAGAGAAATAAAGTTAATTATTTGAAGATTTCCATAAATATTGTTTACTGTTTGACATATTTTTTTGAGCTGAACACACAAAAATGATTTTGAAGAAAGCTGAAAACCTGTAACCATTGACTTCAATAGTACATAAGAGAATAAAGAAACTTTTAAAGGTTTGTAACCACTTGAGAGTGAGTAAATAGTGAGTACAATTTCATCTTTGGGTGACCTTTAATAACTGTCTTTTTTATTTTGTGCCATGAGTGACACTGTCAATTATTCATTGACTCATTGTGCTGATTGTGAAACACCCAGAGATGCACAAAATAACTGATTAAATAGTCTGAATATGAAATGGCAAAAATACAAAAATTACCTACTGTTTTACAAAAAAAAATATAACCAAAAACAAACAAATCATCAATAAAAAAAAAATCGTTTTTAAAGCATAGGCAACCACAAATAAGCATGGCTTTGCTTCACTGACCATTTGTGAAAATATTTTTTTAATTAAAATATTTATATTTGCTTTTTAGATTTGTTGTATATTAATTATTTTTATATTTGCCATACTTTCCACGACAGATGCAGGTATCTAGCTTTTAATTTTTGAAAAACAGCTTGTCCCAATGCTAAATTTTGCAGTACACACTTGACTCACTTTTCTACTTATGGTATAGTGTTGCCATCTAATTTTTAGGATGTTGCTAAAAGCTGCTCAGTATTGTGATCTCATTGCTGTCCAATATGTAGGTCTCAAAAGGTCACAGCTCTGCAGTTTAGCTCCAACCACCTCCAGCTCAATAGCCTCTAGCAATCTTGAACACCTTGATTAGTTGGATCAACTGTGTTTGATTAAGGTTGTAGCAAAACTGTGCAGAGGTGCAGCCCTCCAGGAATCGAGTTTGAGACCTATGATGGCTGCTTTTAACTTTTAAGTATTACCTTAAACATGGTAGTTATTACAAAATAGTCTCATTTTTTCATTGTTTAACAGTTTGTTACTTAGAACAAATCCACAAATTATTTAGAAGCACTCATTACTAATCATAGATTTAATGAATTTAATTTTGTTGACAATCATTTGACAATACATTACTCTGTTAATTGTATGTCACATGAGGTCTAAGCTCAAACTAAGGCCCAGTACATAGTCAGGGGTGACTATAGACCAGGGGTGTCAAACTCAGTTCCTGGAGGACCTGCACATGCTAGTTCCAACCCTGCTTCAACACACTTGTCTGTAGGCTTCAAACAATGCTGAAGGACTGAATTAGTTTGATCAGGAGAGTTTAATTAGGGTTGAAACTAAACCGTGCAGAACTGCAGCCCTCCAGGAACAGAGTTTGATACCTGTGGCTTAGACCATAGGTCTTAAACTCAATTCCTGGAGGGCTCCAACCCTAATATAACACAGCTGATCAAACCAATCAAGGTGATTCAACTAGTGTCTAGTACAGGGGTGTCCAAACTCTGTCCTGGAGGGTCAGTGTCCTGCTTAGTTTTGCTCCAACATACCTGCCAGGAAGTTTCTAGTACAGGGGTGTCCAAACTCTGTTCTGGAGGGCCAGTGTCCTGCAGTTTAGCTCCAACTTCCTTCAACACACCTGCCTGGAGCTTTCTAGTATACCTAGAAAGAGCTTAATTAGCTGGTTCAAGTGTGTTTAATTGGGGTTAGAACTAAAATATGCAGGACACTGGCCCTCCATGACAAAACCTTGGGCAGCCCTGTTCTAGCACATCTAGTAAGAGCTTGATTAGCTGGCTCAGCGGTGTTTGATTAGGGTTGGAGCTAAACTCTTCAGGACACCGGCCCTCCAGGACAGAGTTTGGAAACCCCTTTGCTAGTAGCTTTAAACACCTTGATTAGCTGGATAAGCGGTGTTTGATTAGGGTTGGAGCAAAGCTGTGCAGAGCTGCAGCCCTCCAGGAATTGAGTCTAAAACCCATGGCTTAGACAGTTCACCCAAAACTGAAAATTCTCACCCTCAAGTGGGACACCTTTATGGTTTTCCTTAGTTGAAGAAATTTTGAAAAGCTGAAAACCAGTTACTGATTTTACACAGGTAAAATAAACACTATGGAAGTCAATGATCTCCAGCTTTCTCAATTCTATTTGGGTTCAATAGAAGAAAATCTAAAGGTTTGAAGAATGAGAACATGACAACTAATTTTGTTGTGAGCTAGCTTGACCAACAAGCAGTGCAGGGAAAAATCTAATGTCATGGACACTTAAAAACAGACTAGTCCAAGCAGTTGACAATTTAATCTCTCCTTTCCATTCAAGTCAGATCTCCCACACATGTAATCTGTGAAAGAATTCTATTTTCTAAATATAAAACATGCCGTAATTGATTGCATTACACATTGCTGCAGATTAATGCCAAAATTGAATTTTTATTTGACAGGTTTTAGACAAGCTGTACAAAAATACAAGTATCCCATACATCTTGAAATAAAAACTGTCGAGGATAAAAACACAATAAAGCCCTCGGCTTGTTTTCATGGTCATCCTCGCTGTTAAATAAAAGTATGGCCTCAAAATACAGATGATGCATAAAACAAACAGTACCTCCACATTTTAAAATGGCAAAAAAAAAAAAAAAAAAAAAAAAAAAAAAAAACAAAAAAAAATCACAATACAATTATTGCTTCTTTCATTCATTTTTCTTTTCGACTTAGTCACTCTATTAATCAGGGGTCGCCACATGAACCGCCAACTCGTCCAACATGCGTTCCACGCAGCTGACAGCCCCATAGCAGCAACCCCATTCACAATCAAATAACATAAAGTAAAACATCCTCATCCTTAATATTCATTATAAAACCACTTGACAAAAGTGAGCAGGTCTTTATATTAAAGAATTAAAAAAAATAAAAATAAAAAAAAAATAAAAAAAAAATAGAACATTCATATTGCGCTCAGATATTTTGGCTCCACAGTCAAAGTTTAGCTCTGGTGTTCCAGCTTTTAACTTACGATAAAAAAGGTGGTCTGAACAAGTTTTTGCATGTTCAAGTGGTAAAACGGACATAGCGGACCTTGATTTTGACCAAGAATTTACACTGAGTAAGTGGAATAAACATATTGCAGTTACTTCCACATTAAACTGTTTAAGGGAGATGATCTTCATTCTGGTTGATCAACACCTTTCCTACAACCACAGAAAGAGTAGTCAAACACACATCATGACATTCAATAATAAATGGTGAAATGTAGCAGGCTTCTTTGTCAGATTTTTGTAGAACACAGCAACAAAAATCAGTGCCAACCCTGCATTTAATATTCCAAGATTAAAAAGACATCACAACAGAGAAAGGCTTCTGTATGATGGTATCATCTTGGATCACAATACACAATGACTAAAAAAGTTACCTGTGCTAGGATAGTTTCAACAGGCATTTCACCTCGTACAGTACTTTATCCCCCCTCTTCCTGTAGAAAAAAAAGCCACTATAAAAACAAATCAACATGGAAAACCACTAGGTAAGTGTGTTGTCTGCCTATTTCTGGATCAGATCAGTATTTACTATGGCCAATACACTAAATCTATTTTTTTTTTTTTTTTTTTACTATGAGCTGCATTACCTACAATTGGTAAAACTGTAACACTAACTTGGAGCAGGCCAATCTTAAGGCAGCTTTTAAACTCCTTTATGTACTGCCATAGAGGCAGCTTTAGCATTAGCCATTATGCATCTAGGCTAATTATTTCCAGCTTGCCTTCAATATGCTTTGGTTGCACTGCAGACTTTAAATGGCAATACGTTGCTCCGCCTGTAGTAAATGCACACCCTGACCTGGTGGGATGATATTTTTTGGCACAAGTGTTCTTGCACCTTCACATAACTACAGTTAAACCACTGAAGTCATAGAACGTTGACAGTTTGTGATTTCTGGACTTTAAGAATCTTGGAACTATTTAAGTCTATGGACGATGAGAGCTCTAGGGTTTACTCCAATATCTTAATTTGTACTTCAAAAATAAACAAAGAATTCTGGTGATTGAAAGTACACAAGCACAAGTAATTAACGACAATTTTTATTTGAGTAAATAATCCTTGATGCATTTAGATACCATGCTGAACCATCAAACCTTAACACTTACCTCTCAATTCAACTGGCCATTGGATTGAGGTACTCTGGAGTCTTGTGTAACCTGGAAGAACAATCTTCATCAGAAACATTGAAACAAATATGCACCACCAGTAGCTAATTGACTGGAGTGTTTGCCTCCAGACTAGGCCTGCCTCATTTTGTGAGCACAGGCCACTCTCAGAAGACACGGCATAACCAGAACCACACAACAGGATTCACTAAAACAGCCAAACCTGATGGAGCACAAATGGCAGTGCCTTTCTCTTCCAGCAGAGTAACACTAGCTCAGGCATGGTCTGGCCTGCACAGCTGACTACCGCTGGGCTTTCAATACACAGAGAAAACATACTCACATTACAGCAGCCGAACGGTCTTCATCAGGCATAAACACAAACCACTGTTAGCCACCTATAAAAAAAAAAACAAAAAAAAAACAAAAAACCTGACTTTAATATTTTTGCAACTTTTTAAATGTTCACTAAACAGTTATCAAGTCAAATTTAATATAGATTTAGGACATGTTCCTATCTTTAAATAAATTTAATTTTCATAGGACCAGCCACATGTAGTACAGAATGAAACCACGTGTCGAATGCAACATGCGCACGATACAAGCAAAGGATTTACAAGCGCAATTCATCAATTTAACTACCTTACCTAAGAATTTACGTACCTACAACGTGTGTGATAATTCAAAAAGATAAACTTTACCTTCTTGTAACCTTTCGGTTTTCTCATGTTCATTTCTTCCGCACATCTTCCGAGAAGACATCGCAAAATGAGAGCTATCGAGAGGGAACACCACGCTTTTATAGCTACAACTGCATACCATCGAAGAAGAGTGACCGTGGTGACATCACGTGGCCACATCCTATTTACGAGTGAACTGATTCTTCTCAAAGCTTCATTCGAATCGACTCGAAAAGCAGTCCTGATATGGTACTAGAAAAGGTAATGTAAGAAAAGATGAAATAATAATAGTGGCTCTTATGAATGTATCAGAGATGTATAAAGTACTAGAGACCCAGACTTAAGTAAAAGTACAAGTGCTCTATCAAAAAGTGACTTGAGTAGAAGTTGCTCTTTAGGCAAAATACTTAAGTGGAAGTACTAAAGTACTCAACATTTTTTGTACTTAAGTATTGCAAGTAGTTTATTTAAAAATGTACTACTCAAGTACTGAAAGTAAAAGTACATGTATTGCGTTATGTAGTTATTTTTTAAAAAAAGCAGTCAAAAGACATTGTTTTGTTTATTTTAAATATCTTTTTTGGGGCACAGGATTATGCAGAACAAAAAGAACCTATGGTTTACGATTTATAATGTGTGTGTGTGTGTGTGTGTGTGTGTGTGTGTGTGTGTGTGTGTGTGTGTGTGTATATATATATATATATATATATATATATATATATATATATATATATATATATATATATATATATATATATATATATATATATATGATGGTCAAAAACACCATTCAGCGTGACAGCCTTTATGATAGTCCGTTAACGTTATGTGAACATTGCAGCATGATATGAACCGCGGGTAGCTAACGGTAGTTAACTTATCTAGCTCTTATGGATAGCTTAATTTATTTCTGGAAACTGAGTTTACGTCACAGATCGCCCTATTCAGAACCCTACCCTGCCACGCCCCAACACCAACTCTGCCCTGCCAGGTCCCAGCACCAACTCTACCCTGCCAGGCCCCAGCACCAACTCTGCCCTTTCAGGTCCCAGCACCAACTTTGCCCTAAATCAGACAAAGGGCTTCAATTTGTTCGGAGGTTAAAAGTATGTTAAGTTATGAAAGTTATCTGCAGCATTCCATTATCATTATCATGGATCTATTCGCAAGTCAGAGAACATTTAAGTTTAAAGTTCAAAGTAAAGTTGTCTGGTCAGTTAATATGTTTTGATTTAAAAGTGTATTGATTGAAATGTTTTTTATTTTTTCAAATTCTCTAGGCATGATTGTTCATAGTTCAAGTTTTGATTATGACAATTAAAATTAATCACAATTAAGTAGTTGTGTTCTTATTTTCAGATAATCTAGTGTGACAATTTACCTGCCAGTGGGGCAAATTGTCACAAGTGCACATTCTCCATTCAACAGTCTACAACTCCATAATGAGATAAGATATGAAAATGTAATCAATACAAAATACGTGCCTGAGACTTCCTTCTTTCTTTTGGTATGTCATTTGTTACATTGTGATGTATGGTGCTCAGTAAAAGTTTGACAGTATGAATGGTGTGACAACTTACCCAGCTCTGCCCTACTCATCCTTTATTTGTTCAATCCTGTTTGAGTATCTTTCATATGTTAAACACAAAGGTAGGTGTTTATTTGAAGAAAGCTAGAAACAACCATTGACTTCCATTAAAAATCAATGGGCACAAATTTTCAGCTTTCTTCAAAAGAACTTCTTTTGTGTTCAACGGAATAAAGAAATCATAACTTGAGGGTCAGTAAGTGAGTAAATGTCAGGTGAATGCAAGGTTTTGTTAGCAAATGGCTAAAATCAACCAAATAAAAATATGAATTTATCAGGATAACAGGATTTATTAATACAATTTAAAACTCTTGTGTTAAATAAAACTTTATTATTATTATTTATTTACCCTCCCTCATCTCCCATTCATGGTTTACTATCCAACCATTATGCGTTTTACACTCCTATCCAGTAGGAGGCAGGAATGCACCATTTAAGAAAAAAAAGAGACCCAGTGAACTACTGGCCTTACAGCTACAGCACATATTACACTTCAAGTCCAACCAAACGCACTTTACTGTGAGGTGGACTAAGAAATATTGCAGGACTTATAACGGGTGTTTCTAGTCTTATCAGAACTGGGGAACAGGACCCACGTTAATAAAGTTATATGGACAAATTTGTGTCCCTGCACATTCAGAACACAATAGGCTTCATTACTACAAACAGTATATTTGCAAGCTTAAAGTAACAGCACTCATTTCATTTATGTTTATTGTCTTATAAAGCATCCATGATATTTTTTGGGTGGAAAATCCACTGCAAACACATCCGTAAACTGAATCATAAACAAGTTTGTAATTCTGTCTGACCATAATCAATAGATCAAGACAGGACAAACTTTCAAGCTAGCCTCAAAATGATTTAAAATAAAGAGAAATAAAGTTAATTATTTGAAGATTTCCATAAATATTGTTTACTGTTTGACATATTTTTTTGAGCTGAACACACAAAAATGATTTTGAAGAAAGCTGAAAACCTGTAACCATTGACTTCAATAGTACATAAGAGAATAAAGAAACTTTTAAAGGTTTGTAACCACTTGAGAGTGAGTAAATAGTGAGTACAATTTCATCTTTGGGTGACCTTTAATAACTGTCTTTTTTATTTTGTGCCATGAGTGACACTGTCAATTATTCATTGACTCATTGTGAAACACCCAGAGATGCACAAAATAACTGATTAAATAGTCTGAATATGAAATGGCAAAAATACAAAAATTACCTACTGTTTTACAAAAAAAAATATAACCAAAAACAAACAAATCATCAATAAAAAAAAAATCGTTTTTAAAGCATAGGCAACCACAAATAAGCATGGCTTTGCTTCACTGACCATTTGTGAAAATATTTTTTTAATTAAAATATTTATATTTGCTTTTTAGATTTGTTGTATATTAATTATTTTTATATTTGCCATACTTTCCACGACAGATGCAGGTATCTAGCTTTTAATTTTTGAAAAACAGCTTGTCCCAATGCTAAATTTTGCAGTACACACTTGACTCACTTTTCTACTTATGGTATAGTGTTGCCATCTAATTTTTAGGATGTTGCTAAAAGCTGCTCAGTATTGTGATCTCATTGCTGTCCAATATGTAGGTCTCAAAAGGTCACAGCTCTGCAGTTTAGCTCCAACCACCTCCAGCTCAATAGCCTCTAGCAATCTTGAACACCTTGATTAGTTGGATCAACTGTGTTTGATTAAGGTTGTAGCAAAACTGTGCAGAGGTGCAGCCCTCCAGGAATCGAGTTTGAGACCTATGATGGCTGCTTTTAACTTTTAAGTATTACCTTAAACATGGTAGTTATTACAAAATAGTCTCATTTTTTCATTGTTTAACAGTTTGTTACTTAGAACAAATCCACAAATTATTTAGAAGCACTCATTACTAATCATAGATTTAATGAATTTAATTTTGTTGACAATCATTTGACAATACATTACTCTGTTAATTGTATGTCACATGAGGTCTAAGCTCAAACTAAGGCCCAGTACATAGTCAGGGGTGACTATAGACCAGGGGTGTCAAACTCAGTTCCTGGAGGACCTGCACATGCTAGTTCCAACCCTGCTTCAACACACTTGTCTGTAGGCTTCAAACAATGCTGAAGGACTGAATTAGTTTGATCAGGAGAGTTTAATTAGGGTTGAAACTAAACCGTGCAGAACTGCAGCCCTCCAGGAACAGAGTTTGATACCTGTGGCTTAGACCATAGGTCTTAAACTCAATTCCTGGAGGGCTCCAACCCTAATATAACACAGCTGATCAAACCAATCAAGGTGATTCAACTAGTGTCTAGTACAGGGGTGTCCAAACTCTGTCCTGGAGGGTCAGTGTCCTGCTTAGTTTTGCTCCAACATACCTGCCAGGAAGTTTCTAGTACAGGGGTGTCCAAACTCTGTTCTGGAGGGCCAGTGTCCTGCAGTTTAGCTCCAACTTCCTTCAACACACCTGCCTGGAGCTTTCTAGTATACCTAGAAAGAGCTTAATTAGCTGGTTCAAGTGTGTTTAATTGGGGTTAGAACTAAAATATGCAGGACACTGGCCCTCCATGACAAAACCTTGGGCAGCCCTGTTCTAGCACATCTAGTAAGAGCTTGATTAGCTGGCTCAGCGGTGTTTGATTAGGGTTGGAGCTAAACTCTTCAGGACACCGGCCCTCCAGGACAGAGTTTGGAAACCCCTTTGCTAGTAGCTTTAAACACCTTGATTAGCTGGATAAGCGGTGTTTGATTAGGGTTGGAGCAAAGCTGTGCAGAGCTGCAGCCCTCCAGGAATTGAGTCTAAAACCCATGGCTTAGACAGTTCACCCAAAACTGAAAATTCTCACCCTCAAGTGGGACACCTTTATGGTTTTCCTTAGTTGAAGAAATTTTGAAAAGCTGAAAACCAGTTACTGATTTTACACAGGTAAAATAAACACTATGGAAGTCAATGATCTCCAGCTTTCTCAATTCTATTTGGGTTCAATAGAAGAAAATCTAAAGGTTTGAAGAATGAGAACATGACAACTAATTTTGTTGTGAGCTAGCTTGACCAACAAGCAGTGCAGGGAAAAATCTAATGTCATGGACACTTAAAAACAGACTAGTCCAAGCAGTTGACAATTTAATCTCTCCTTTCCATTCAAGTCAGATCTCCCACACATGTAATCTGTGAAAGAATTCTATTTTCTAAATATAAAACATGCCGTAATTGATTGCATTACACATTGCTGCAGATTAATGCCAAAATTGAATTTTTATTTGACAGGTTTTAGACAAGCTGTACAAAAATACAAGTATCCCATACATCTTGAAATAAAAACTGTCGAGGATAAAAACACAATAAAGCCCTCGGCTTGTTTTCATGGTCATCCTCGCTGTTAAATAAAAGTATGGCCTCAAAATACAGATGATGCATAAAACAAACAGTACCTCCACATTTTAAAATGGCAAAAAAAAAAAAAAAAAAAAAAAAAAAAAAAAAAAAAAAAAAAAAAAAAAAAAAAATCACAAATACAATTATTGCTTCTTTCATTCATTTTTCTTTTCGACTTAGTCACTCTATTAATCAGGGGTCGCCACATGAACCGCCAACTCGTCCAACATGCGTTCCACGCAGCTGACAGCCCCATAGCAGCAACCCCATTCACAATCAAATAACATAAAGTAAAACATCCTCATCCTTAATATTCATTATAAAACCACTTGACAAAAGTGAGCAGGTCTTTATATTAAAGAATTAAAAAAAATAAAAATAAAAAAAAAATAAAAAAAAAATAGAACATTCATATTGCGCTCAGATATTTTGGCTCCACAGTCAAAGTTTAGCTCTGGTGTTCCAGCTTTTAACTTACGATAAAAAAGGTGGTCTGAACAAGTTTTTGCATGTTCAAGTGGTAAAACGGACATAGCGGACCTTGATTTTGACCAAGAATTTACACTGAGTAAGTGGAATAAACATATTGCAGTTACTTCCACATTAAACTGTTTAAGGGAGATGATCTTCATTCTGGTTGATCAACACCTTTCCTACAACCACAGAAAGAGTAGTCAAACACACATCATGACATTCAATAATAAATGGTGAAATGTAGCAGGCTTCTTTGTCAGATTTTTGTAGAACACAGCAACAAAAATCAGTGCCAACCCTGCATTTAATATTCCAAGATTAAAAAGACATCACAACAGAGAAAGGCTTCTGTATGATGGTATCATCTTGGATCACAATACACAATGACTAAAAAAGTTACCTGTGCTAGGATAGTTTCAACAGGCATTTCACCTCGTACAGTACTTTATCCCCCCTCTTCCTGTAGAAAAAAAGCCACTATAAAAACAAATCAACATGGAAAACCACTAGGTAAGTGTGTTGTCTGCCTATTTCTGGATCAGATCAGTATTTACTATGGCCAATACACTAAATCTATTTTTTTTTTTTTTTTTTTACTATGAGCTGCATTACCTACAATTGGTAAAACTGTAACACTAACTTGGAGCAGGCCAATCTTAAGGCAGCTTTTAAACTCCTTTATGTACTGCCATAGAGGCAGCTTTAGCATTAGCCATTATGCATCTAGGCTAATTATTTCCAGCTTGCCTTCAATATGCTTTGGTTGCACTGCAGACTTTAAATGGCAATACGTTGCTCCGCCTGTAGTAAATGCACACCCTGACCTGGTGGGATGATATTTTTTGGCACAAGTGTTCTTGCACCTTCACATAACTACAGTTAAACCACTGAAGTCATAGAACGTTGACAGTTTGTGATTTCTGGACTTTAAGAATCTTGGAACTATTTAAGTCTATGGACGATGAGAGCTCTAGGGTTTACTCCAATATCTTAATTTGTACTTCAAAAATAAACAAAGAATTCTGGTGATTGAAAGTACACAAGCACAAGTAATTAACGACAATTTTTATTTGAGTAAATAATCCTTGATGCATTTAGATACCATGCTGAACCATCAAACCTTAACACTTACCTCTCAATTCAACTGGCCATTGGATTGAGGTACTCTGGAGTCTTGTGTAACCTGGAAGAACAATCTTCATCAGAAACATTGAAACAAATATGCACCACCAGTAGCTAATTGACTGGAGTGTTTGCCTCCAGACTAGGCCTGCCTCATTTTGTGAGCACAGGCCACTCTCAGAAGACACGGCATAACCAGAACCACACAACAGGATTCACTAAAACAGCCAAACCTGATGGAGCACAAATGGCAGTGCCTTTCTCTTCCAGCAGAGTAACACTAGCTCAGGCATGGTCTGGCCTGCACAGCTGACTACCGCTGGGCTTTCAATACACAGAGAAAACATACTCACATTACAGCAGCCGAACGGTCTTCATCAGGCATAAACACAAACCACTGTTAGCCACCTATAAAAAAAAAAAAACAAAAAAAAACAAAAAACCTGACTTTAATATTTTTGCAACTTTTTAAATGTTCACTAAACAGTTATCAAGTCAAATTTAATATAGATTTAGGACATGTTCCTATCTTTAAATAAATTTAATTTTCATAGGACCAGCCACATGTAGTACAGAATGAAACCACGTGTCGAATGCAACATGCGCACGATACAAGCAAAGGATTTACAAGTAGGGATGGCAGTTGTGAAACTGACGTTTCGACACAGTGTCGAGATCCCGAAGCGCGAGTGTTTCGAATCACTGCACCGAAGCATGAGCCGAAACACCCAGGTCACGTGACTAAAGTGTTTCGAAACACCTTGTCACGTGACTAAAGCGATTCAAAGCATTGATCAGTCCAGAAGCATTTCGAGACCTGGCGAATCTCCATTTAACTGACAAGGTCAGATGACGTCACGGCTCATATGGCCTAGTGGACCGTACGTGTGCACGTTGTCACTGTGCTTCAATTGACTTTGGGTTCGAATCCCGACTTGAACAAATACTCCGAAATCATGATTTTATGTATTTTAATCATGTTACTGTTTTATGGTGTAGTCTAGATAGGATACAGCTGCTGAATTTAGCGTCATTTTTTAACACTGTAAAACAATAATTGATACTTTTAGAGTACTGTAATGGTTGGGTTTCAGTTTTGGGTAGACATTAATAACATACAATAAATAGGAAATTTAATAAATAATATACATAATTCTTGTTAACTTCTGGCCACAACCGTGTCTGATCTAGCAACAACCCTGTTTTATGACCAAAACAAGACATATTTAATCACAAAGTGTTTATTCGGATGTCAGACCAATGTTGAAACAAAACGACACAAGAACAGAGCAATTCAAACTGATATTGAAGCATTTCAAAACAGCTGCATAAGCCTGTATTCGAACCCACTATCCCTGCATGGAAGTCAGGAATCTTAACCGCTCCACCGTGTCACTTTAAAACGCTCGATCTTGCAAAGTGGGGTTTAATACCTTAATTTGCTCAACTGTTCTTTGCTGAAGCGGGTTCAGTGCAATATATAAAAAATGACCACTAGGTGTCACCGTAGAGTGGGGTTTCGAAACGTTTCGAAGCTTCGACACATTTGCTTTGACTGTTTCAGTGTTTCACGAAGCCTCGCTTTGCCCACCACTATTTACAAGCGCAATTCATCAATTTAACTACCTTACCTAAGAATTTACGTACCTACAACGTGTGTGATAATTCAAAAAGATAAACTTTACCTTCTTGTAACCTTTCGGTTTTCTCATGTTCATTTCTTCCGCACATCTTCCGAGAAGACATCGCAAAATGAGAGCTATCGAGAGGGAACACCACGCTTTTATAGCTACAACTGCATACCATCGAAGAAGAGTGACCGTGGTGACATCACGTGGCCACATCCTATTTACGAGTGAACTGATTCTTCTCAAAGCTTCATTCGAATCGACTCGAAAAGCAGTCCTGATATGGTACTAGAAAAGGTAATGTAAGAAAAGATGAAATAATAATAGTGGCTCTTATGAATGTATCAGAGATGTATAAAGTACTAGAGACCCAGACTTAAGTAAAAGTACAAGTGCTCTATCAAAAAGTGACTTGAGTAGAAGTTGCTCTTTAGGCAAAATACTTAAGTGGAAGTACTAAAGTACTCAACATTTTTTGTACTTAAGTATTGCAAGTAGTTTATTTAAAAATGTACTACTCAAGTACTGAAAGTAAAAGTACATGTATTGCGTTATGTAGTTATTTTTTAAAAAAAGCAGTCAAAAGACATTGTTTTGTTTATTTTAAATATCTTTTTTGGGGCACAGGATTATGCAGAACAAAAAGAACCATGGTTTACGATTTATAATGTGTGTGTGTGTGTGTGTGTGTGTGTGTGTGTGTGTGTGTGTGTGTGTGTATATATATATATATATATATATATATATATATATATATATATATATATATATATATATATATATATATATATATATGATGGTCAAAAACACCATTCAGCGTGACAGCCTTTATGATAGTCCGTTAACGTTATGTGAACATTGCAGCATGATATGAACCGCGGGTAGCTAACGGTAGTTAACTTATCTAGCTCTTATGGATAGCTTAAACTGTTGTTTTGTGTATTATATTATTCTTAACTTGACATGTTTCTTCAAATCCGACGGTAGAGTATGCACTTCATTCTATATGAACTGTCTTTCACTCCAACAAATGCAAACATTGGCTCTAAATAGGGTCACGGGTGGTCTTTTTCCCCATCGCCACGAACAGTTGAAAGTGAAGGAGTTGAAGGTGGAATTTCTGGGTTTCCAAGTCTAAAACAAACTAAAGTGCTCTCAATGCAGGCAGGCAGCACTGTCTTCTTTGATCGTCTGATCAATGAATGATTGATTCGTAACATTATAAAATTGTAACGAGTAACTATGCAGCACATACAAAATCTACTGGAGTAAAAGTATTAAGCTCATCGAAAATATGCACTGAAGTAAAAGTAGAAGTAGGAGAAAAAAACAATACTCCAGTACAGATACAACCTTTTAGTACTTAAGTACAGTAGTGAAGTAGTTCTACTTCGTTACTATACATCTCTGGAGTGTATATATTATAAACAAACAACCAAGTGACAAGTGATGTTTTCCGAAATCATGATCACAATAGATAAAATATAAAACAGGTATAATTATATAATCATTAATGACTCGTTTTATGTGGTTAGGGTAACGTTATTTGCTCATGTAGAAATTCAGGGTAATGAGGAGGTAGATAAACTGGCAAAAAAAATATTTTTAGTATGCAAGTGACGCTGTTAAACACCGTTTAGAGTTATGAATGAGATAAGCCAAAAGATGGCGCTGTACTATTATATTTGATTGATGTTGTTACTGATGGGACGAAACTGTGGACTGATGGATATATGTGATCAAATTGATTTAAAATTCTATCTGCAAAAAAAATATTAAAGTTCTCTTGAAAGGAGGAGTTTTAACAACTGAAAATATATTAACAACATTCCAGCAACCATCTACATGGCCTACCAGCAACCAACAGCATGGCCTACATGGTTGAGATTACGTCCCATCTAAACGTCTTTTATTTTCTTCTTTCTGTGCAGTGCACATTGAAAGTGGGACATTTTTTGCATATTCAATTGAAAGGTATAAACATTGTCTTTTTGCTATTTAAAAATGAAAAGTATATATGGGCCAATGTAGCCTACAGAAATTTTCTGTCCCTAGACGTAACAGAAATATTACACTTGAAAAACTCTTTTCTTTTTTCTTTTAAAATGAAACAATATGTTTTAACATTAAGTTATGACAGTAAGACAGTATGACATTAAGTTTACAGTTATGAGATAGTTTGATATCAAGCAGGAAATGTTCATGAGCCAATAACATGACCACATTGAAATAGTCTATAGCAAATATATGACTGCGGAAAATAACTAATGTCATTAAAAAAACTTTTGACAAAACAAATAAAACATAATATCCTTATTAGTTGTGTTATCATTATTGATCTGTAATATGACTGCTAAAAAAAATCAAGAAATAATATTTTATTAAAAAAAACATTAATATTGCTCAAAAAAGTAGGTAACACCAGTGATGGTATATGACATTTAAATAAATGTACAAAAATATAAAGAAAATCATTAAGCTGTCATTTGTGTGTTTTCATAAAGTCAAAAGGTAATTGATTAATGTGGTCTAAGTTTAAAAATGTTAGAAAAAGAAATTGATTTTTAGTCATTTTGCCATACCAAAAGAGGATGTTTCTGTAGAATGACCCATATAGGGTTCTATATCAGGTTAACACTCTAAGGGTGATTTGATGGATGAAATTTATTTGTACAGGCCTGTAGCCAGGGGAGGTTTGGGTGGTTCCCATCCCTCACTGACAAAGGTCCAGAATTTGTCCAATACATGAGCTCATTTATACTATTTTGACTGCTACGCCATCATAAATTGTGAAAATAACTTATCGAAAAAGACTTTAAGACCGAGAAGAACTGATGTAAGTGAAGTCATCTTTCACTACTGACCTACTGTGTTGTTAAATAGCGAAAACATTTTACAAGTAACTTTTATTCTAAATCTTGGACCTTATTCTTGAAAGGGAAAAAAAGACCAATAAAAAGCTGTGAAGCATCAAAAGTTAATTTTGAAGCTCTTAAAATTTTATTTTAATTCTAATTAGGTTATTGTTGTTATGTACTTTTTACAAAAGAGGCTAGAATAATCAGGAAGCTCTACATTAGACAGCACTAGACAGCAGCTCTGCACAACAAGTTTGGCCAGAGGAGAAATGGTCATGCCCAACTGAGGCTGGTTTTTCTCAAGGTTTTTTCCTTCACTTTCGTCATTTGGTGAAGTTTGTTTCTCGCCGCTGTCGCCACTGGCTTGCTTGGTTTTGGACTTGTGGAGCTGCACATCGATAGATTTTTTCTTCAGTGCTTGGACTTTCAGCAGTGAAAATTTAAACACAGTGAACTGAACTAAACTCTAAACTCTAAAGACTGGACGGACACTGTTTCAATTTACTAGAACTTCTATGTTAAGCTGCTTTGACACAATCTACATTGTAAAAGTGCTATGAAAATAAAGATGAATTAAATTGAATTAAATTTGCCTAATGAATGGCTATTTATTTTGCCTTAATAGGCCATTTTTATTCAGAGCCTTAACAGATTCAATTTTCCCCCTAATGATATATGATATGATAAATTTATACTACATTTAAATACATTTTTTTTCTTTCTTTGTTCTAAATCTTTAGGAAATGTTTTTGGTACAATAAAAAGTGTGATTATGATGACCACCCGACAAGCTAAGTATTTAAGCAGTATTTAAACCTCATAGTCAAATAGAAAATGAGGCGAATAACTTCAAAAAGGTCTACTTTTTGAGAAAAAAGAACCACCCCTTTCACCAGGCTGGCTACGAGCCTGTTGTAATAATCCTGTTTGTTTATAATGATCAAAGGCAGTTTTATAAGAATCCTTGGACACTTAATGATATTATTAGAATATGCAGTATACAGCACAGTGCAGCATTTGTAATGCTGTATTCCACAATGCAGTTCACATGACTTAACCTTTCAAATTAGAGAAAGCCAGTTGACACCATGAAGGTTGTCATAGTAATGTGACGTGAACCAGGAATTCACTAAAGTCACTTTTAGTGACACGTTGAGCAAAACAACATATTGGACGTGCTTAACTTGAGTCTCACATCTGACGCCTGAAGGCCTTTTATATTCCAGTTGTGACTAGATAGATGGATCAAACCAGCAACACACAATGAATGGCATGAAGGTACATGGATCCACAGACAACAGCCGTTTATTGCCTTCCCCAAGAGTTCTGGCGTCATTATGTCCTATAAAAGGATCTTTCCCACTGAGACCCCGAGACCAGCATCTTCCCCCATCCCATCTCCCACTGTTCCGCTGCGGATTCTTGACCATGCCTGAAGCATCACCATGGCAACGTTTACAAGTTGGGAGTGACTGTGTCAAGAGATGGGGATGAGAGTCTAGGGGCCTTTGAGTGCAACCGAGGGCCACAAAACAATGAGCTGTTAATGAGGACTGGAAGTAAGAGAGAGTTTCAGGACTTTCTGGTTCAGTTGCCCTCCCTGACCTTCTTATTTTAATGTTGACCGAGTGAGAACAATAAGGAATCAAACATGTGGCTGTCACATTATAACCATCATGGAACTAAAATGAATGTTCTTTCTTTACTGTAGCATTCTCCTTCTTTATTATATGTTTTCATATTCAGATTGAACATTCAGAGAGATTTAGTATGGTAACAGATATGGCACTGATCATGTGTTTGGTCTAGACGGCATACATATGCTACGCTGCTGCTGCTTTGATTATTGGTGTAGAGCAAGTACTTAGACTTGCTACTGCCAGTATATTCAATATAACACACTGCTGCTGCAAACAACATACATGAAACCCCATTGCACATCTATACACAGGTGGAAGGGGGTGGAGGAAGGTATCTGACATATTGGCTACAGATTGCTAATGCCAATAGCATTGAGGTATTTAAATAAATAGCAGTAAGCGGTAGATAGGATACAACTGCGGATACGCACATCCATATAGCATAATTTTTGTGACACTGTACAACAATATTTAATATTTTTACAGTACTGTGATGGTTGGGTTTAGGGTTGGGGTAGATGTTAATAAAATACAATTTATTGGGAAATTTTAATAAATAACAAAATAATACTCAGTACAAATACTGTTTTACTGTGATGGTTTTAGGGTTGGGATAGGGGTAGACGTAAAAAAAATACAATTAATGGGAAATTTAATAGATAATATAAATAATACTCATCAATTTTTGACCGTAACTATATCTGATCTAGCTACAACCACAGTAAGCTCACTGGTTGTTAGGGCAGTAATCGACCACCTGCGCCATATATGAAAACAGACTAGATAAGTGTTTATCAGCCCATAGAGTTTCATTACAGAACTTTTTGTTCAGAATTTTCACTCGCATAAGAATCATTTTCAAATTACAGTAGATTTGTCAGTTTTTTTTCCAAGGACGAAAATTGGTCCAGATAGAGACATCTTTGTAGATTTGGATCATCAAAGACTATAGAATATACTTAAAAAGGAACTTTGACTACATGCGATGATAGCATTTTTCAGTCTCTGGACAGAGGAAAAGTTGCTTCTTGATGTAGCCCCTCTTTTAAGATCACACAAGCGTTTTTTTTTTTATCTGCCATTGTGTAAATGACTGTTTAAATCAATAGAGTAAATCACTTCAGTCTCTATAAATTAATCATGATTGACAAATGCAGTTGCCACTGCTGTTTTTACAGTGGTATTCATAATGACTTGTGTTTGCTTATGTAAATGCTGCGTTCACAATCACAGGTGTCGATTTGAGCTTTGTTTTTGTTTTTTAAGTTTACATTTTAAAAGGTATCTAAATGTCAGGCTGGGAAATTGCCATTCAGTAAGCGAACTCCCCTTCAACACTGACACAGAGCACTATATAAGCTGTTCTTACCTAAGATAGGGGGTGATATTCAATGGCGAATTTTACATGGTGTGATAGCTGTACATGCTTTTATCTGTGATAAATCCTGATCTTTCATGCATTTATGATTTGTTATAAAGACCTTTATTTTGTTTTTTGTTTTTTTATCTTTTAATGAGTTTTTTTTCAACGCAGATGTTTATTTGATAATAAATATGTTAGGAGAAGAGCTTCTGAGTGTCAATTGTTTACTTTTATTTTGGGTCAAGATGTATTGATGTTTTTTATCAATCTGATAAAATCAAGAATAATCATAGATAAAAAAAAATTTCAAAGCTATGAATGATTTGTCATTCTTTAAATTTAAGTGTTGTAGAACTGTTTTATGCTCAATATATGAAGAGATGTTATTTTTTTCCATAAATGGAGTATTTTATAATGTAAATAAGAAAGTAGGGTTGAATTGTGTTTGTAAATGTTTTTTAGTATGTGTTATGCATGTATGTTTGTAAGAACCTATTGAGTTTTTAAAAGTGTTGTACACAATTTTTTGTATCGATTGCAATAAAAGGAAAAAAAAAAAAAAAAAAAACAGACATCCTAGCTGTGATGCTTGATTACAAATAAATGTTTTTTTTATTATATCTGTAGCCTTTATGGGTGTTTTTTTAAAAGACGGTGATGATGTATTTAATTTAATAGTCATCAGCTTCTTAAAATGTAAATAAGACAAACTTTTGAGGATTTAAAATTTTATAAAAAGCTATAGTTTGTATCTCTCCATCAAATAACAAAAAAAAAAATACCTAAAGTTTATGGGAGATGTTTCTAATCTAGCGCTGATGAGAGTGTAAATAAATTTGACATCGTTCTCTCTTCTCTCTCTTCTTTTTTTCCTCTTTCTGAAATTTGTAAAAACAGTATCGTGGAGTTTTTCCATTTGTTATTTGAGCAAATTGGAACGCAAAAAATTATTTGTGGTACTCTCCCATTCCCTGCACTCGGTTTACCCAACTATGATGACTTCAACTGTTGAATCCCGAAAATGTGAAAGAGGTCTATTATAATAACCAGACTTAATTTACTATTAATTAACGATCTGTAGGCTATAGCCTGAAAATATTAGTATCAGAAGCATCAGACTGAAAGTCTAAAACAGTCTAACACAGATTTACAGAACATGTAACAGTAACAATTCATTCTTTATTTCAAATCTTCTTATTTACAATTTACAAATATTACAAAGGACAACTGTGTTTTTGATTGTTAATTTAACATTTCATCTACACGTAAACACACGAAAGTTTTGCAGATTACCACAGAGACTGTTTCTGCCAGCATTAAATCTCTCTTTCATCTGTAAAGTGCATTAAAGTCAAAAGAACCCAACATACAGTTAGACATTTCTCTCACAAACAACATTACTTCAACATGTTTGCTTTGGGATCTTGAAATATTACAGAGGATTTTCAGTGACATCAGTATTTTGTACCTGCAACAGGGCAAACCAATTTGACCATTGAGTCATGTCTTACATAGCATGAGGTCTCATTCCCATCATTATTAATTCATAGAATCTGATATTGCAAACAAATACGAATTGAAAGAAAGTTCTGGCAGGAACTATTCTAATGTGCGCTGTAACCAGCACAGGGCACTTGAATGTTCAGAGGTAGAGGTGTAGCAGAAGACACTGCAGGATCAGACTCTCCCAACAGAGTCCAAACTCAAAGTGACCCGAATCAGTGGAGAACTCTGAAAGTAACGGTCATTCTGCTCAGATCCATTACAGTGGCCTGCAAAACCGTCCATTCTGGGCCGACCAGATGAATGGCTCCTTTATTTAGAGCCATTTTGTGAGGGGACAACAGATTGAGCTGACCATTCACACAAACAACTTGACGTGAAAGTCCACTCTATATATATATTAACTTACTTCCTTATGCACAATGTTCCTTAAATCAAAGATTTGACCGCTACTCTCGAAATCAGAATTAAACCAGGAATTATCTCCACGAGGGTTGAGTGGTCGCTCTGGAAATTTTGAGGCCTGGGATTCTGGTGCCAGGACTCTTGGCTTTGGCTGCACTTATGATGGCCGTGCGGATTGTCTTTGCAGTCGTAGCAGTGGTTGGACTGTGTATGGTGTGGGGGGTTTGGGATTCAGAGTTGGGTGCCAATCGTTTGGGCACACGAAGCGGAGAGCCCCTCACGAACTGCTCGCGACCCTTGTCCTTGTCTTGGTTTAGCTTCTCAACAACACCGGCTTTTTGCTTGCTCGTTTCAGCTTGGGTGTTTACCTTCTGCCGGTTAGGTTTAAGTTCATTTTGTCCACCAGTGAAGCGTGTCATTAGCGATGTGCGTATTGCTGTGGCGCGTACAGGCGAAGCTCGGGATATGTGACTAGCTGATAAAGCATCAGGAGAAGTTGGTTCTGCCTTAGTGCGCACTCTTGGAATTCCACTGCTGTTGGAAGGTCCTCCTCGGGGCACCAAAAGTCTTTTGGTGGGTCCTCGAGTGGGTGATTTTACCAGACGGGAATCATCCTTCGTATGTGGCAAGCTAGCGGCTTCTCGTTCCTCGGCTTCCCGCTCTTTTTTCCATTTGGAGCAGTGATTGGTGGCAGGCCGTGTCATGGTTGGCGAAAGGCTCTCATAGGAGCGCAAGCCTCTCACAAGTGTGTGACACTCCAGCGTCTCCCCAACCCGGTAAACATTTTCTCTTTCCGGGATACTAGTGTCCGGTGCAAGAGGTGAACTAGCTTCAGGAGGGGAGGACACACTCTTCCACGTCTCTCCCTTCAGATTGGTGGCCGTTTTGGATTTTGTCTGTGGTGTTACTGCCTTTTGAGATAGACACTCTTTGCCATTCACACAATTGTTCTTCTCAGAATCCTCCGAGCCATCTGCTGCGATCTGCGTCAGCCTTTCAGAGGTGTGTTGAACCTGTTTCTCAACTTTCAAAACTTTGTTAGGGGATAGTCCTGTGAGCGGCAAGACATTCACTGCCCCCTGCTGATGTGATGCGATACTTGTTTTTCCTAAAGCAACAAAAGCGTTATCACTGGGGACAGTCCTTGTATTCAATCCAGAATGGCTTTTCATGGTGTTTGGTGGAGTCGTTGCATCTCGTTGAAGGCCACACATAGAATCTGTGATTAAACACAGAGATTGTTTGACCATTTTCATCCCTTGTTCGTTGCCCTCAGACTTGGCCTCATTCTTTTGTAACGAATGTCTTTTAAGCTCCGAGTCTCTACTCGATCTTTCAGGATGAAGCTTTGAGTCTGGGTGGTGTTGGCTGTCAGATTTCAGATTTCTCTCCTCGGAGCGCTGGAAGTACTGCGAGAGCCTACGCAAGCTGCGGCGGCTCCCGGTGTAACTTAAACTCCTCTGCAGTGCATGCTCCAGGTCGTCAGAGTCACGTTCTGCTTCCAGACCGGTGCAGAGAGCCAGAGAACGACGCTTCTCCACATTCTCACGCTCACGAGCCACACGACGCTGCTCTTGAAGCTCCCTTTCTGTGTTCTCCTAGAAACGAACATGAAGCCATATGTTTTAGATCAACCATAAATCAGTTTCAATGAACATTTCAGTAAATTGGTTTAAAGGAACCAATTCAAACCTAACATAGAGATTTGTGCTAGGGCTGTTGCAGTTATCTTGGGGGGTTTGCAATATGATATGTGGTATTATCACCTTACATTTTTATTAATACTTTAACCCAGATTTAAGTACTTATTTATAAGCTCTATTGATGCACTACTACTTTGTTGTTGCTTTTAAAATGTTATTAATACATAATTGATGCAAATGTGACCCATTAAAAATACAATTCTATTGTTTTGTCATAACAAAATTCTATTTGTTTCTAAGTAGAGATGCACATTTAGCTTTAAATAAATTAACTTAGGCATGTTGTTTACACATAGACGAATGTCATTATAATGCGTTTTATTTAATACTATAATATAATATAATATTGCACTAGAATTTTAAAGCTAATTATATATTCAGTTCAGAATGCAGAAAATACTATAAAGCAGGGGTCTCAAACTGCCAGCCCACAGGCCATTTGTGCCCCCCTCCTCGCTCTGACCCGCAACTGATGTCAAAAATATAACAAAAATCGGCCCAACAAAACATTTTTTTAATCACTATTACTGTTGTGCAGTCGCATATAGCCACTTGTGGTTTTGATGGTGACAAATAAAACTGTGGCAGTTGCTATAATACACTCGTTGTACAACAATATCATGACAGCTCTAATTTGTGCACTTAAAATATTAGGACAGACTAGATTGTACATTTGTCAGGTTTCAAAATTCTCAAATATGAACATGTACAAATACACAGTGTATTTCCACATACTGTACTTTAGGTGGATATTGGTTAACATATTTGTTAGCCTATAACTAGGGTTAGACTATTTTTGTGGAGAATTTTGTTAAAAATCTGCAGATTTATGTGGAATGATTTTAGGAATATCATAACTAAAAACTTAATATATGAAGTAGGGTTGGGCGATGTTGACCAATTTAGCATCGTACGATGTCTAATGTGAAACATCGTGATGGATGATGGCATCATCTTCATAGGCGGAGGTGAATAAATTATTTATGAATAATTAATTAATTCATAACAAATTAATTATTTGTAGCCTACCGTTTCAACTACCTGGTCTTTGTTTTACCCATAACCAAATCATAAATAAATAAAGATAAGTTACACACAAATTACCACCCGTCAATCACTTTTTCCGCGGGACTCTGGCATGAGTAGACAGAGTGATCCATGTCAGTCATTTGTTTTGTGCGGTGGATGGCGGAGGGGTGTCGCGGACGAAAGTGAGCGGCGTGGCGGTTGCTCGCGGACGAAAGTGAGCGGCGCTGAGGTGTTACGGACGAAAGTGAAGAGGGTTGGGGAGTCGCAGAACAAAGTGAAAATGAACAGTGGACAGGGGAGGAGGGAGATCGGTAAAATGAGGTGCCGGATCCGGCATGTTCCGGCACAAATTAAGCCCTGGATAGAGACAAGATTAATTAAATATCACATTTAACAACTATAGTGAGAAGCGATCCACTATCATCCTTGATAAACTGTCCGACGTACACTGTTCTCTGCAGCTCAGATGAGCGCATGACAGTGTGTGTGTCTGTGGCTGTGTGTGTGTGTGTGGTCACGTGATGTGCGTTTTCAGTGGAGGTCTATTCAGAAATGCTAGATGAAACGTCAGTGTGGACGTGGGTCATTTTCGTTCCAAAAATACCATTTTAAAAGTAAGCTGTATTAGTGTAAACGGGGCCTGAGTGTGTATTTTTCACGAGCGGGTTTGCAAAGGGGGCGGGGCGATGGATCGCGATGCCGGCTCAGCATCGTGATGTCTATCGGCGATGGACGATGGCATCATCTATCGGCCCAACCCTAATATGAAGTAAAAAATAATACATTTTAACTTTTATTTAATGTTTACAATGCTAATCCAATTAGATCCACTTATTTGGTAAACAAAGCAAGTCTCCCATATAATATATCTACTAAAAGAGAGAAAATCTTACTTTACAAACTGTATTGTACATAAATCATATGAACATTTTAATATTACTATTATCATATCACAATAATATTAGTAAACTAAATGATTCCTGTGAGTACAGATTCTGTGTGGGCCTACCTATAACTCAGATTTACTGTTTTTAAGGTCATTACCTGCAACAACATTTATATTGTAAAAAATTATTTTTTATTTTTTTTTATCTGCTGCAATGTAAAAAGTCCAGTAAACATCACAAAGCCACTCACCAGTACAGCTCTTTGGAATCTGTGACAGAAACAGTGGAAGATATGACAGGCTTCCTCCAGTTTAAAGGTCTTGTCATCTTCACAGAAAAACTCCACAAGAGCTTCACTGCTCTGCTGTAAGCTTTCCAGCTCATCCTGAGCTTCCTTCAGCCTCACCTCTGCAACCTGAACAAAGAAATGATCAATATGAATGCCAAACAGGTGCTTCAAATGTGAACATGATCGAGACAGGTACATACCTCAAGAAACGTTCTTGTCTGTTGCTCGATTTCAGCGTCTGCCTGAGCTCGGACTCTGAGATCAGCTACTCTCCTTTGTAGTCGAGAAAAATCTTCTACCACAGACTCTTCTGACAGCCTGACCAGAGACAGAGAAAGAGAGAGAGTGAGATTACCGTTTACTGGTATATGAGCTTCAATGGATATTTCATGGCAAAAACTGAGCAAATTTAATAAATTGTTTGTTAAATATATTTCAAAAATATAAAGTTTATAAATAATTTAAGATTTTTTGTAATGATTAAATAAGCTTTAATACATAAGTTTATAATTATATATTAAATAAATAATACATAAAATCATAAAATAAGATAATTTAAAAGGATGTTTTGCAAAAGTGATACTTTAGAGCAACTTCTTTAAGTGAAGTCAATATAAAGTCTAGTATCTTGTATAAATAACTTCATCATGTGTTGAATTAAAAGAATAATTT